>JANAVB010038287.1:0-26799 GCA_029216955.1 Iris pallida
TGTGTGTAAAAATAAATGTAGCCCCTACGCTAATAACTGTCCCCTCCCCCCAATGATACTATACATGTGTCGACTCCACGACACTGTTTAATCCTTAATAACTGCCAAAGTCTTCTACACAATCTATTCGCAGTTATATTCTAACGCATGCTTACGGGGGATCAGCCCACACGCAAGTGACCTCTATATGATACTCACAACTCTCACACACAACTCGTGTACAATCGTGATAAGTCAATGAGACACACTAAATTTGACGGTAGTCCCTTAACTCTAAGCCAATTGTATAAAATATAGTAATTTGCATTTACATATAATTTAAAAAGGAAATAACTAAAACTACATGATATTGAGCAGGAAATTTAAACAGTAAAGGCAATGTGTCTTGCCTGAGGTTATGTGCAAAAGAGAATAATCCAGTAGCTCGAACCGACAAAATAAACAAGGCAAGAAAAGCCAACTCCCGCAGATGACTCCAGATGCTGCAACAAACATCACGAACGAGTTTGGAATATAAGATATGCCTAGGAAACGCCTGTCCAAAAGTTAAATTCTGGAACAGGGGCAAAATCGTAATTTCGGGTCAAAACGATGTCCGCCGTTGGACCCGCTTTGCACCGAAATGTGCGCCAGAACCTACGGTCTCTAAAGTCGTCAAACTACATGTCTACAAATTTATATTGATGAGATGAACCCAACGGTATGTCCAATTTGGATTCCGGGGACTTTGCACAAAATCACCCGTTGAGTGGATTGTGAGCCCGCCAAAATAGCGTCCCGATCAACGGTCTCAGAATCGGACCAACTGGGTCACAGGACCAGAAAAATATTACGAGTCCAATGGCGCAGTTTCATCGCGATATGATGAGTGTGCACAAAGTTGTGAATTAATTTGCAAAGGTCGATACGGGGGTATCTTGACGGATACGCACTGATTTCGTCGCGCACATGCAACGAAATTGGGTTCCGTCAGTTCCCACACGTCTACAACATCCATACGCGTCTTTCGATGCGTATAGTGCGCGACCACGTCGCCCGGTTTGTCGGGACAGACGCCGTATCGGAGTGTTTCTCTACTTTTGAAAACAGAATTTACAGTTTTTCGGAAAAGTTTAACAACGTGTAACTTTCTACATACTAGATGAAAAGTAAATCCAAAAGGTGAGTTACAATCTCGGTTAGGTTGTCTTTGAATGCCTTCAATTAGTTTTTACGAAAGCTTAATGGACAGCAAGAAAAGTGGCCGCCAAGTTGGTGTTTTACGACAGTTTTTAATATTCAGAAAAGTGGGTTTTTCTCCAACTTTGTCTCGATATTTCGAGCGAGATGGATGGCCATGTCAAAATCCACCTAGGGGATCTCGAAGAGGGTCAAGTCTACTTTCCAGAACATTTACGGATCGAAAATCAGAGTTACAAGTAAAAAGTTACGTCGTAGGGAAGTAGGGTACCTTGAGTGGAAAAACTGCTCCATGGGGTGTGGGGCTGACTTCCGATGCCGTTCGTCGTGCACAAACTCCGTTGCTGGTGTGAAACGAACTCGTAGGCGAAGAGGGTATGTTCTGCTAAAAGTTTTGTTTTGGAAGTCTAGGGTTTTGAGGTCTGTGGACGAAGTTATATATAACAAGTTTGGATGAAAACCTAATACTACAAAACTTATTACTAAGTTTATGTGAACCCACAACCCATGGGTTGCGTGCGCTGTTGTAGCTCGTGGGGGAGGAGAGGGGCCCGCCCACTTGTGTGGGTGGGTGAGTTGACTTTCTTTTTCTTTTCTTTTTTTCTTTTTCTTTTCTTTTTCTTTTTCTTATTCAAAACTTTTAAATAACAATATATATATATATATATATAACTATATAATAAATATGTATATATCCATAAATCTCCCAAAAATTTATTAAAAATTCAAATATCATTTAAAATTCAACCATCCAATTATTAATATATTTGAGCATATCTACATACATATAAATTCAATTCTTAATAGATCAACTCAAAATAAAAATAGTATTTAAATAGGAAAACATGGTTATTAAATCTCCACAAATTTGAAATAAAAGTTTTATATTATCTATATATATATAATACATCTAAATATATTTTTACATATATACACAAATTTAAATTGCCAAAAATGCAACGATGATAATATCACATTAATATCAAATAATATCAACAATAATAAAATGTCTATTTAATTTTCACAAAATAACTTTAGTAATAATAATAATAAAAATTGTTCCAACGTGTGAACTTTACCACACACCCTTATCAGGGTCCCGAAATATGTACAATATTATAAATATTATTTAATAATAAAATACCAATAATTGTACAAATATTTAAATAATTAGAATTTGTACATCAAACTCTAAAATAGTTTAGAAAATATTTCTAAGTACATAAAATAAGTCTACATGGCCATATTTGGTCACCCTACCTGCTTACATGACCTTGGGTTTGGTCCGGGCCCAGTTCAGACTGAATTGGCTAAACCGGGTCATACAAAAAAAAAAAAAACAATAATAAAACCATCAATTGTATAAATTTCATTTTAAGTCTAATAAAAAAAATAATAAAAAATAGGGGTTTTACATCCTACCTAACTTACAAGAATTTCGTCCTCGAAATTTAGGAATAATAGGATAGATAGGGTTGAGGGGTAGGAAGAGTTTGTCAATACCAAAATATAATTAAATTTGGATGAGGCGATAAACGGCGTTCAACACCACCATGCAATAGAAAATTGTGGAGTCGATATATACAAAAATATATCATGGTTATGGAATTGAATAAGAGTTGCTAGTGAAGGTAACAAAATTTTGAAAAAAAAAATTTAGAGAACAGTAAGAAATTGAGTAGGCCAAAGAGAATAAGTTAGACATTTAGGAAATGTGATTCCTTAAGGGAGAACTGGATACTAATCGACTTGGGCGAGGGTTTGATTAAGTGATGATTAGAATCACTCTCGTGCGTTCAAGAATAATTGGGAGGACACGATAACAATTCTAAGGTTAAGGAACGAGGAGTAGTTAAAGGTGAGGATACAGCCACATGAGTCGGTCGGTGGCTATCGACATTTGTGTATAATTAACCGATTGGGCAACCAAAGATAATACCTTGAGTCTATCTTAGCAAGTACAGTACCTTGTCTTTCCAAAATAAGTAAAAGGCAAGAACAACAAAGGTTTCAAAGACGGTGTATATATTGAGTACGAATTGCGGGGTTCATAGACGGCGAAAATAATTCAAAAGAATTGTCAAGGCTGTCGCGGAAGAGATTCTAAGGCATGTTTAACTATGTCTCCATCCGCATAGAATAAGATATAATAAGCGAACCAAAGTGCAATAGGTTGATCAGACCATCATGCACCGGTTCTGATTAGACAATATGTTAGTGGGTGCACCCAATAAAATATGTCATGATCAAGCTTGGTAAAGAAATAAGCTTGTAAAACTGAAGCTACATTAGCAGCATGAGATAGCCAAATATGAGCAAGGAAGGTACGACTGAAGGAAATTTTAAATAGTCCAAGATCTTTTAAAATCGAGTCTTGCCCGAAGTGTGGGCCTATACAGTTGTCATAGTATTTCTTTATTTATGGCTGGATAACTAGATAAGGTAGGGTCCTCTGAATTTATAGTCTAAATGAACTTACCAATGTGGTTCATGAGAAAAAAGGTTTGCTAGGTGGTGAGGTATTCTACCCAACTTACAAGAGTTAAACTAGTAGTGTGATGGGACAACAGGTCAAGCAATCAAGATAAAATGCAAATTTGAGCATTACGGAATTAAGTAGAACAAAATCACATATCGGTCGAAGGAATTGAGTCGAGATGGAATCCCTATTCGAAAATATATCGGTATCATGATAAAGATTATAGTTTGGCCATTTTGACCATAAGGTCATATCAAAAAATAGAGTACAAGGAGATGGATTTTGGTGGGACATGATATGTCTACAGGAAGGTGGACTTGTCTAGGTCTTACATATGAAATTTATTGGAAGAAAAAGTCTACTGTTGTACTCCAAATATGTAAGTCACGGTAAGGGATGCAAAATAGATCTAAAATAGAAAGTGGGAGTTCACGAGATGATAATTAATGCACAAAATAAAAAAATTAAGTTAAAGCATGAGATCAAATTAATTAAAGAATCCATAAAAATAATTTAGGAACAAATTTCCGGAGGGAAGATAGTCTTCTAGATGAATACAGTTAAGGAACCATTAAATCATTAATCAAATTGCAAGTGGGTTAGAAGTTCGCAATTAAAAGATCTAGAATTGAAGGAAGGTCGAGTAAGCCGAGGTGAAAATACCGTCACATAGCTAAGTAGATGACTAACACACTTGTGTATATACTACTATCATGGTCGGGTGACATGGCAATTAGTGTGGAATACTCAGTAGGGTTATCTTGGGGCCTACCATTAAAATTAAACTCAAGTTTCCTCCAAAAAGTTTCAAAAATAAACTTTCAAAATAAACCACCAGAATTTGTATTCACTCCAAGCCGTTCAAATTCATCATAAAAATTTAAATCACTCTCATAAATCTCAAAGCAAAATTTTATCACGTTACTACTAACCTAATCCAAATTTACGTTTAAATTCAACTATTTAACTCGAGAGTTCATAATTTACGAATCCATAAAAAAATTCATAATCAATCAAAATTTAACACTCTAAAATTTTCAAATAACTCATAATAAAACTCTTAGCATTTAAAAGCAATAATAAAAAATTTAAGCTTCATGCTATCATAAATTTTAACTTCCATTCATGCTAAGTTATTCCAACAAAATCACAACTTTTAAATGGTAACTTCCTGTAATCAATCCAAAAATTTTCCGTCACATCCTTTGAAATTATCCAAAAAAATTTAATATTAGCAATCCCACATTAAACTAAAATTTTCAAATAATCTTATCAGTCAAAATCTTTTTTTTTACCAAAAATCTAAATAGATTTGTAAATCCTCAATCAAAGGACACCATTTAAAATAAAATTTTCTAAAAAAAATCGTTTTCATAACTTTCAAATATTTTAAACCAAAATTCACCGTCATTACTTCCACTTAAAATTCAAATTTACTAAACTCAAAAATCACGAGTTGTACGATGCAAATTTAAATAATTCCGATGGCCATTTTTAAAAGCTAAGATCATTTTCAAACCAAATTTATAACTGTTCAAAGGTGTATAACTATAATACAATAAACCATAAACATCAAAACTCGAAAATCAAATAATTTTATATTTGTTCAAGGATGTAACTATCACACAAAACTAAATGTCAAAACTTGAAAAGCAATTAAATTTTATACTTGTTCAAAGATGTATAGCTATAACCCAATAAAAATATCAAATCTCAAAAAGCCAATCAATTTCTTAAATCAAGGGTGTAAAGATTCTAGCTATTTTCCTGCAGTATCATAATAAAATTCTATAAATCCTCCGGTGTTTACTATTTAGAAATCTCAAGGTTAAAACTTTCCGTGGTAATATCCCACTTTACCAACTACTAATCATTAAATCACAAAAAATATTTTTAACTCAATTAGAGTCTTGAATGTATTCCAATTGCCAATATACCATTCTAGCCATGTGTTTGACCTATGAGCATATACTAGTGTAGTCATCTTTCTAGTTGACACTAAGCACAAAAATAAGAATCGACGGTAGAAAGGAATCAAGCAAGATGCAATTCAAGAAAGTCGAACGAGAGTCCAAAATTTGAAGTCAAAGGAAGAGGTCAAGCTGTATGGATGAGATTCCTAGATTCTAATCCTATGTTGCAGGTTCACATCGGTACAATTACGTAACCGAAGTGACAAACTCGACCTGCATGGGCCACCACAAAAACATGTAACGCCCAGTCCCAAAATACGTAGAACCAAGTACGTAGACATGCCAGCTGTATACACACGAAATACATGGACCTCGTATGTATACAAAAGCTGTAAAATATAGTAATCCAAGATAACTAAATCTCATCCACAATGAAAGGATAATTATATAGAAATCAACTTGAATATTTATGACAATCGTTGCGCGGAGACAAAGTCCACTACCAACTAATTTAAATAGAGAAGAAATATACAAAGAAAGTGATTGGTCGAGCGAAGCAATGACAAGTCCAAAAGTAGTCATCACGAAGGAAGGAATGGCCTTAGCTAGAGCACCTGCAGAAAACATGAACACACATCTGGGAAAAAAACCAGGTCCTCAGAGGGACGTAACAAGACACATAATATCATGCCGATAAACTGAATAAATAAGCTCAACAGAAAAGTATGCATGAGTAAAGGGTCCTAACCATTCTATGTGATATGCATTTTGAGGACAACGTTCTACGCAGGGGCTGTAACGGATTCACGCAAGCAAGTAATAGAAAGTGGCCAGCAAGTAGCGCTCATCCGAGACGCTATCGACCTGGGCAGAATGTAGTGCTCATGAGAGTCACCCTCGGCCCAAAATGTGTGTAAAATAAATGTAGCCCCTACGCTAAAACTGTCCCCTCCCCCCAATGATACTATACATGTGTCGACTCCACGACACTGTTTAATCCTTAATAACTGCCAAAGTCTTCTACACAATCTATTCGCAGTTATATTCTAACGCATGCTTACGGGGGATCAGCCCACACGCAAGTGACCTCTATATGATACTCACAACTCTCACACACAACTCGTGTACAATCGTGATAAGTTAATGAGACACACTAAATTTGACGGTAGTCCCTTAACTCTAAGCCAATTGTATAAAATATAGTAATTTGTATTTACATATAATTTAAAAAGGAAACAACTAAAACATACATGATATTGAGCAGGAAATTTAAACAGTAAAGGCAATGTGTCTTGCCTGAGGTTATGTGCAAAAGAGAATAATCCAGTAGCTCGAACCGACAAAATAAACAAGGCAAGAAAAGCCAACTCCCGCAGATGACTCCGGATGCTGCAACAAACATCACGAACGAGTTTGGAATATAGATATGCCTAGGAAATGCCTGTCCAAAGTTAAATTCTGGAACAGGGGCAAAATCGTAATTTCGGGTCAAAACGATGTCCGCCGTTGGATCCGCTTTGCACCGAAATGTGCGCCAGAACCTACGGTCTCTAAAGTTGTCAAACTACATGTCTACAAATTTATATTGATGAGACGAACCCAACGGTATGTCCAATTTTGGATTCCGGTGGACTTTGCACAAAATCGCCCGTTGAGTGGGATTGTGGGCCCGCCAAAATAGCGTCCCGATCAACGGTCTCAGAATCGGACCAAACTTGGGTCACAGGACCAGAAAAATATTATGAGTCCAATGGCGCAAGTTTCATCGCGATATGATGAGTGTGCACAAAGTTGTGAATTAATTTGCAAAGGTCGATACGGGGGTATCTTGACGGATACGTACTGATTTCGTCGCGCACATGCAATGAAATTGGGTTCCGTCAGTTCGCACACGTCTACAACATCCATACGCGTCTTTCGATGCGTATAGTATGCGACCACGTCGCCCGGTTTGTCGGGACAGACGCCGTATCGGAGTGTTTCTCTACTTTTTGAAAACAGAATTTACAGTTTTTCGGAAAAGTTTAACAACGTGTAACTTTCTACATACTAGATGAAAAGTGAATCCAAAAGGTGAGTTACAATCTCGGTTAGGTTGTCTTTGAATGCCTTCAATTAGTTTTACGAAAGCTTAATGGACAGCAAGAAAAGTGGCCGACAAGTTGGTGTTTTACGACAGTTTTTAATATTCAGAAAAGTGGGTTTTTCTCCAACTTCGTCTCGATATTTCGAGCGAGATGGATGGCCATGTCAAAATCCACCTAGGGGATCTCGAAGAGGGTCAAGTCTACTTTCCAGAACATTTTACGGATCGAAAATCAGAGTTACAAGTAAAAAGTTACGTCGTAGGGAAGTAGGGTACCTTGAGTGGAAAAACTGCTCCGTGGGTGACGCGGGGCTGACTTCCGATGCTCCGTTCGTCGTGCACACAACTCCGTTGCTGGTGAAACGAACTCGTAGGCGAAGAGGGTATGTTCTGCTAAAAGTTTTGTTTTGGAAGTCTAGGGTTTTGAGGTCTGTGGACGAAGTTATATATATAACAAGTTTGGATGAAAACCTAATACTACAAAACTTATTACTAAGTTGTTAGAGCATCTCCAACCCTATTGTGAGTTTGAAAAAAATGGTTGCCACATAGGAATGACAACCATTTTTTCTAAAAGTACTTCTCCAATGCAAATGTGAAATAAAGTTTGGAGTTGACATGGCAATGACATGGCAAAGACAATGTGAAGTTGGTTGTCTAGATCTAGACAATGCACTTCACAATGTCTTTATGTCCACATCATCATTTGTGAATAAATATATTTATAAAAAAGAACTAGAAGAGTAAAAGTTGTCTTGGAAGTTGTAAAAAATTATTTGTATTGTCTTCTCAATACTTTTGCATTGGAGATGACTTTTTAAACCCATTGTCATTTGTGAATATAACCTTGCCACCTATACAAGACATTGTCTTGTCCCTCATGCCACATAGGATTCACAACACAAAACAAGACAATAGGGTTGGAGATGCTCTTATGTGAACCCACACCCATGGGTTGCGTGCTGCTGTTGTAGCTCGTGGGGGAGGAGAGGGGCCCGCCCACTTGTGTGGGTGGGTGAGTTGACTTTCTTTTTCTTTTTCTTTTTATTTCTTTTTCTTTTCTTTTTCTTTTTCTTATTCAAAACTTTTAAATAACAATATATATATATATATATATATATATATATAACTATATATATATCCATAAATCTCCCAAAAATTTATTAAAATTCAAATATCATTTAAAATTCAACCATCCAATTATTTAATATATTTGAGTATATCTACATACATATAAATTCAATTCTTAATAGATCAACTCAAAATAAAAATAGTATTTAAATAGGAAAACATGGTTATTAAATCTCCACAAATTTGAAATAAAAGTTTTATATTATCTACTATATATATAATGCATCTAAATATATTTTTACATATATACACAAATTTAAATTGCCAAAAATGCAACGATGATAATATCACATTAATATCAAATAATATCAACAATAATAAAATGTCTATTTAATTTCACAAAATAACTTTAGTAATAATAAAATAATAAAAATTGTTCCAACGTGTGAACTTTACCACACACCCTTATCAGGGTCCCGAAATATGTACAATATTATAAAATATTATTTAATAATAAAATACCAATAATTGTACAAATATTTAAATAATTAGAATTTGTACATCAAACTCTAAAATAGTTTAGAAAATATTTCTAAGTACATAAAATAAGTCTACATGGCCATATTTAGTCACCCTACCTGCTTACATGACCTTGGGTTTGGTCCGGGCCCAGTTCAGACTGAATTGGCTAAACCGGGTCATACAAAAAAATAAAAACAATAATAAAACCATCAATTGTATAAATTTCATTTTTAAGTCTAATAAAAAAAATAATAAAAAATAGGGGTTTTACACTCATAAACAAGACATTGTCTTGTGGCTCAGGCCACATAGGAGCCACCTAAGACTCACAACACTTAACAAGACAATAGGGTTGGAGATGCTCTAAGAGCATCTCCAACCCTATTGTGAGTTTAGAAAAAATGGTTGCCACATAGGAATGACAAGCTTTTATTACAAAAATTCCTCTTCAATGCAAATGTAGAATAAAACATGAAGTTGACATGGCAATGACATGGCAAGGAGAATGTGAAGTTGGTTGTCTAGATCCAGACAATGCACTTCACAATGACTTTGTCTCCACATCATCAATTATGAATAGAAATATTTATAAAAAAGTTGAAGAAGTGGAGGAGTTGCCTTGGAAGTTGGAAAAAATACTTTTTATTGTCTCCTCAATACTTTTGCATTGGAGAGAGTTTTTCTATGTCATTGTCTTTTGAGATATAATTTTGCCACATAAACAAGACATTGTCTTGTGGCTCATGTCACATAGGAGCCACCTAAGACGCACAACACTTAACAAGACAATAGGGTTGGAGATGCTCTAAGGCATTGTCTTGTGTCTCATGCCACCTAAGATTCACAACACAAAATAAGACAATAGGGTTGGAGATGCTCAAAGGATGGGTGAGTAAGATTGTAAAAAAGTTGTAAGAATTTGCTAGTAAACTTAACATGTTCCCTAATTTTATGCTCATCATCGAACTCTCGGCCAATAGGAGGGCTGCCATGTGCCCTACAGGCCAATCTGTGGTCACAACTGCAGGCCAAGTAGTGTCGTTCTTTAAACACACAATGTATTGCTGGTCACTTATGACAGACAAAAGCTTGGTCATTACCTTTCGAAAAATTACTGCATTGTTTAGAGCTGGAGCATGAGAAATATTGAAGAATGAATTATTTTATCTAATTTTATGTATGCATTCTTTTATGTATTTTTTCAAGTTAAGGTTGACCATGTTATTTTATACGATTTATGTTTCCTACATATATTAGCCAATAGTTCTAATAAATTTAAGAATATTTAGTTTTAAGGTCTCACATATATACATGGATATTATGGGTTGGATCTCAAAATTGACCGATGTTAGGATTTGGGTCTCGAAATCAATGTTCATTAGTCTATGTGAACAGTAATTTCGAGACCCAAATCTTAATATCGATTAATTTTGAGACTCAAATCCTAATATCCATATACATTTGAGACCCTAAAACTAAATAATCCTAAAATTTAAGGTTATTATATTCACAATATAGCCTTACCTTTTACTTGGCATCTGAGACTAGTTAGGTTCTATGCTCAGGATCTCGCTTCTCAACTTTTTTTGTCTATAGGTACTAGTTGTCACGTCCCGCTCCCGGGGGAGCGATCGTCCTCGCTAAGACGTGATGCCACACGAGCCTAGGTTGCACTCGTGCAAGGCCAAGTCCAGAAACACCGATTGAAGCTAGGCAAAAGAGTCGTACAGTGCCCCATTTGCAGCGGAAAGTAAACGAACACAAATTGAAACAACTCAATAGTCTTTATTGATATTCAAAAAGTATTACAACCGGCGCTAGGCCGAGATTACAATTCGCTCAAGCTCTCTCTCTCTGAAACATAAAAGGCGTGCCAAGTGGCTTACAAGATGGAAGGATTCATGGCGATATTTCGATACATTACGTCCTGTATGTGCTTCAGTTCCTTTGCAACGCTCCAAGGCTCCAGAGTTAGCTCCGTACCTTAGCACGTTCGAGAAAAGTCTCCGCACGCGATGAGGTTCTTCTGTACCCTGCAAGCAGACTATGTGGTTATCAGTACATTGTTATGCACTGGTGGGGAGGCTAGCTCGCTAACTCGCTATCATTACCGAACATGTTCATTTTACTTTTGTGCACCATCTATCAGTTATTGTCTTACTAATCTTGCCTTAGGATTAGTTTCATGGCATATGATTTAAAGCATATCTCGTGTTATTCGATGTCAAGTGTCACATAAGAATAACATGCGTAACTTACCATACTTACCGTATGATCTTTCATGTTCAAGGTAAACCAAGTTAGCCAACATATTATACATAAAGACTTAACGGATTGTATAAGCATTCATGATGTGTCGAGGGCGTGTTCCTGCCTCAGGTGGACGAAGTATTCGAGTTTGTCAAGTTGTGTTCTAATCAAAAGCTTTGTTTAGATGTTCATATTCACTCAGTTATTCAGTTTAGTTCACTCAGTTGTTCAGCTTAGTTCATTCAGTTGTTCAGACTTCTCAGATTTTCTTGTTTCAATGCAAGGTCTCGCACACGGAATGCCACAATTGAGCCAACTTAATCTATATGCACCGATCACTGGCACCACAAGCCATTTTGGACTATCCATCTTGGTATCGTGGTTCCCTATGTATCTCTTGGGTGGTCGAGCTCGCACCGAAGCCACCCATAAGCCATGATTCCGTCTAGGCCGGCCACGATGTCATGATCGTTGCCTTGGAATCCCTATTCATTTTCTTCCCTCGTGCATCGTGTTATCTGTGATCATTTCTTATTGTCTTGTCATTTTTAACTTAACGGGCTGTCATTGAGCCATAGGCTGTCTTTGAGCCATAGTCGATTACTAACTAGGTTGGCGGCGACATCCGTGCAGCACGGGTAGCGAGTCCCGTTGCACGTTTCCGTCATACCTGTCGCTAATCATTCTTGTCTTCTCTTATGCCTTCATTTTCTTTCATTCTTTTCTTTCTTTCACTTGTTCATTCGTTCTTTCATTCGTTCACTTACTCATTCATTTATTCGTTGATTCATTCATTCACTTATTCGTTCATTCGTTCATTCATTCATTATGCAGCTCCCTGTACGAAAACCACATTGGCGATCCAACTATGCCGAAGCCTTTCGATATTTCTATACTCTGCTCCGAACGACTATGTTGATAGTCTTCCTGCCTTATTTTAGTGAACCATTCATTATTTTGTGCTTCAAGTTGTAGTACGATCTAAGTGACAAGCATTTCGTTCAAAAGTTAATGTATAGACAATTCTACTAAAGAGCAAGGTGTGCCTTGGCACGAGCGTGGACTTGTGGTGCGAGGTTCAAGTAACGTTCCATGTTCTACACAATTATACAAGATAGGATTATTTTCTTAGCTAGGTGCATTGAGTCATTTTATTAGCATGCACGGTGCTATCGCCTAGCGATCTAGCAATATTCTCCGTATTATTATGTGTCTAGGCTAAGCAAAGACAGGTTCATCAGAGCCACCCACCTTAGCGATGATCGCATCGACCGAGCGAGACTCCGAGCGTGCATTTGAAAGTCTAAGTCTCGATTCTTCTTGAAGGGCCAACTTAATACTTGCTTCGAATTCGCATCGATACTTCATCGGATCGACGAAACTCTTCAAGTCAACGATTCATTTGAGTCGTTGCACATGCCGTTTGAATCGGCATTCCGCTAGGACGGAGCGGATCGTTACACTAGTCTCCATGTACGTGCTTTGCACGTATTTTAATTAGAATATTATAGGGCCAGTTATCGTCTTCCTTCTTTGTTATGTGACTATTCATGTGCTTGTGCTTTCTTTTTACAATGCCAAAAGATTTGAAGCACAAGTTTCGTTCTTTTTCTAATTTTCTATTGAGAATAATAACCTTTGAAAAATGGTCAAGACAGAAAATATTATTACCATTGGAACATGAAGAGTTGTATAAAAAAAAACTTGCATGCAAATTTTATTGCTTTGACTCTTAAACATAAATGGCATGCAAGTTGACATAATAACATCATGTTTATAAAATTCTCAAGAATATTTTAGGAATTCAAAAATTTTACCACCAAGTTTTCTTATTGTAAGCCCCTGTTATTTAAATATTTAAATTAAGGATTTTTAAGTGCAAATGATATTTTTAGCCTTAAAAATAATTTATTATAAATATTAGGAATTTTCTAGAATTTTTAGATAATTTTTTGATGATTTTTAAAACATAAAATATCATTTTGCAATTTATTAAATTATTTTTATAGCAATTTGTAATTCATTAGATTATTTTAAAGTCAGTTTGCAATATTAGAATTTTTTGTGCAAATTAAATTTTCACAGAACAGTACGGAGGGGTGTTTATGCAAATTGAGAATTGCATACTGACAGGCGGTGGGATATTTTGTAAATTACAAAATGTCAGGGGTTTTTCTGCAAAAGCGACCGCCGATCACCGCCTCTTCCTGTCGTCTTCCCCGGCGATTAGCCTAAACCCTGACCCTAAACCCTAAACGAAACCCTAATCTAACCCAAAATTTTCCCTATAAAGCCCTCCCCAATTCAAAACCCTAACCCTATTCCACTTCCCGACCACCCTAGCCACCGCCCTAGCCCTTTCTTCCCCAATACCCAAGCCGGAACCCTAGATCTAGGATCCCCGTTGTTCTAGCAGTCGTCGTCACCTCCGACCACCGCCAAAATGATCGCCTCAATGAGACAAACTCAGTTCGAATTTTTTTCGACGACCACATCATCTCCTCCACCATACAGCAACCCCAACAGCCTTCGTTGGTCGGACATGTACATGTCATTCTTTTTTGCTATGTATCTGTGTCTCGTGTGCATATAGAAGGGTCGCCGTATGTCGAGGAGTCTAGTGATGGCCTTGGACACGACTAATTCGTGTCAGAACACGAGTTCTTACCTCGGACACAAGACTCGGTGTCTGACTCGACCGCTCGTGTCCCTAACTATCAGGACATGGGTTTAATCAATCGGGTTTCGGGTTTGGTTAAGTCTATTGGGTTTAAACCTTTTTGTTAATGGGTTTGGGTTTGTTTACTGTTCATTGGGTCGGGTTTTGGCCCATTAGCCTATTGGGCTGGGTTTATATATATATATATATATATATATATATATATATATATAACAGTATAATATATAATATACTTATATATATATATATATATTTTTATAAATATATATATAATATATGTTTTGTTGGAGCTGCTCTCCGCGTGCTTTCCCCCTCGGGAGCTTCCTCCCGGCTGCTAGTCGGCGCTCGGAGGCCTCCTCCCCTTCTTTCTCCCCTCTTAGCGCCCTCTTATGGATCCCTTCCTCCCGTTCGCCGCCCCCTGCTTCCCGGTGTTCGTCGCAGCTCCGTTCTTAGCCTGACGACTGCCTCGCCTTAGTCAGGTCTTCTTTCCCCTCCTCTTCTGCCTCTCCTATTCTGCCCCCCGTTCCCTCCCTAGCCTTCAGCTCCCTCCACTCCCGGCCGGGCTTTCTCGCCTCCCATCCTTCCCCGCAGGGGTTTCCGGACCCCCCCGGGCTCCGTCGCTGAGCGGCCGCCCCCGGTCATCTCCCCAGCTCTCCATTCCCCTCCAGCCCTCCCTCCCCGGCGGATTCCCTGTCGAGGCTCCCTGGCCCTGCTACCTGCAGGCGGCCGACCTCCGATCGGCGCCCTCCCCATCCGTTCAAATTTCAAATGGAGCTTTGCATTTCTTGGGTTGGGAGCCCCCTGCGGTGCAGGCCTAGGGCTCCCCAACCGTCAACCCCTCGTGCTAGCTATCAGCAGTTCCCAGTACGAGGCGGGTCCCACCCTATTTTTCCAACTACACGTATAATAGCGCCCCTCACTCTCATTATTGCTGTGGGTCCCACTCTCCTCCCTCATCTCTATACGCTGATCGCGCACGTAATGTTGAACCATCAGAGTTTTATGCAGCTTAAGTGCGTAATGCTGGCCCATCTGCTCTTTACGCTGGTGCGGGCCTCGTGTATTATTCCTTTGTGGATGGCAGCTCCCCCTATATTAGACTTTACGCGGTTTCCTTCAAGCTCCGCCCGCACCCTCTTCCAGGCCTCCTTCTCTCCCGGAGCCTTCTGCCGCTCCTCTCATTCCCCTCACCATCCTTCCTCCCCTCATCGTGGATCCTCACCCGGGCTCCCCTGCTCCCGGTCCCTCTGCGTATGGCCCTAGCCCGACAGTTGCTGGCCAGGAGGACGTCGCCTTCAATCCAGCTGCTCAGGTCGCTTCGGTCGGTGTCGGAGCGATGACCACAGTCGTTGGTGCAGCCTCCTACTCTTATCGCTAAGTCTCCCCCTCACCCTCTGCCGATTCCTTCCTCGTCCGGCGCAGCCCAGGCGTCCTATGCCGCCATTCTTCGCCCGGATTTGGCGTCTGCTGAAGGTTCCCCTATCCAAGATGTCGATCTTCCGGACATTATGTATTCCCAGAATCCCATGTGCCAATCGTCCCCTTCTCCGATTTGGAATTATCCTCCCTATCTTCCTCTTTTCTCCACACATTCATCCTCAAATTTTCGTCCGGCTGTCCCAAACTCTCCAGGGTGCAGGAGACGATAGCCGGTTGGAAACTCACGGCAGACTATCGAGTTGCCCCCTAGATCCCCATTATATCCTCCTCCACCTATCCTCCGATCGTGATCATAGGACGGTTTGATCCAAAGGCACGTGCATGGTTGACTCCCACCAGATAAAGATCGTCAGGTGGTCAGCAAGCTTTAGCACCAAAGAAGACTCAGCTAAGGTCGCCGTCTGGGTGACCCTGCCAAACCTACCCCTAATTTGCTTTGTCCCAGCGGCACTCAGGCGTATTGCCAATTCCTTTGGGACTTATGTGGCCGTGGCCCCTGAGACCAGCAACTTCACTAAGGCCCACTATGCTAAAATCTGCATGGAAATCGACCTCACATCCGAACCACCAAATTTTATTACGATCGAACTGGGCAACCAAACCCACACCCAATAAATCTTATATGACAACCATATTCTGTTCTGCAACCACTGCCATTTAAGAGGTCACCTGCCAAAGCACTGTCACCGCCTCCACCCAGAGCTTAAGAAAAAATCCCGTCAGAACGATAAAGCGCCTCCGAGGGGATGACTCCCAAGGCCCCCCTTCTTCCCCTCCCAAATGTTTTTCCAATGATTATATCATGTTTTTGAATATGGCTAATCAATTAAGTTTAACATATTGACGTCACTAATATTCATGTAATCACTATCATGTTGCTACTTAAACTTAGTTTTGTCCTAATATTTGCATTGTCCTAAATGTTATATATCATATTGCTATGATTGTATCATATTGGTTTGTTTGTCTAACATGTATTGTAGACATGCTGTAAGCATGATCAAACATGATCAAACTAGGACATATGCAATGAAGAATTATTGATGGGCCAAAGACGGCGTCATACAAGAAGATTTCTCTGAAATGCCTAACGACCTATCCTGGGCCTCGCATCGGGGTTCCGCTGCCCGGTCAGCGGACAGGGGTCGAGGGGGCAGCACCCCCCGTCAGGGGTTCGGGGGCGAAGCCCCCGAAAGGTATTCAGATTTCCAGATCTGTTTATCTTTGGACGATCGCCGTCAAGAAAAAATGCGTCTTCAAGTCTGCTCAAATATTTGAAGAAAGGCGTCATCAAAGGGCTCTTAGTTTTTCTATTTTATCAATGTATTTTTTTATATTTATTGAGTCTAGAAATACGATGTACACTACATCGTACTGGCAAATAGGCTACCCAAGAAACGTTTTCAAAATACCCTTTCATTTTGAAAACAAGCCCATTTATAAAAGTCCAAACTACTTCCTAACTGTTTGACTTTTTCAAAAAGCCCAAAACCAGTTTACAAAAACTCTGACAGAACTCCAACAGAACTCGGCCAGAGTTCGGCCCGAATTCGGTCAGAGTTCGGCCAGAGTTCGGTTAGTGAATGTTGCTTTTTGAACTTGGTCTTCCTGCAGTTACGGATCCCACCGAAATTTTCTCATAGAGTTCTGCCCGAATTCTGCCCGAATTCTGTCAGAATTCTGCCTTTGGAAAAACTATAAATAGAGAAGGATTTCGTTCATTTCAACACACTCATTCACTTTCATATCTCTTCTCTATAAGCCTATTACTTCTTCCAAAGTATTCTGAGCTATTCATTTTCAAATTCCAAGCCAGTTACAATCCTCTAGTCGATTTGCCAGTACGGTACGGTCTAAAAGTTTTAGAGCGGTTGTAATCAGAGGCTTGATTGAAGTTAGATACTTCACAATTGAAGTTGGTCGAGTACTTCGGATCAAAGCTCGCGTTGTAGAAGTTGCAAGAACTTCGGATGAAAACTTGTGGTAATTTTCCATAGTGGATTCAACTGGAAGCTAGAGTTCTTCCGACTGGACTAGTCATCACAAGAGAAAACCAGTATATATCCTTGTGTTTGCGTTTGTTCTCTACTCTCTACTTTTTATTTACATATCTATGATCTTGTTACTAACAATTTTTAAATAGTTAATTTCCGCTGCCTACTCTATTCACCCCCTAGAGTATTGCGCTTTACAACTCGTTCCTACAATCGGTCCTACAATTGGTATCAGAGCCAGTACTGCATCGAGAGGTAATATATTCTTATCCCAATTGTTCCTACAATTGGTATCAGAGCGGGTTCTGCATTTGGAGGTATTATATTCTGATCCCAATTGTCCTATAATTGGTATCAGAGCGGGTTATACAGGTAAAGCGAGATAACATTGCTATTATATTCTTATTTATAACTGCTGTTACATAGATCACGGTATCACATATAGCAAGTATGTACTTCACAACTGAAGAGCAATCCTCAAATAGACTCCCTCTATTTGATGGAACAAACTATAGCTATTGGAAGATACGGATGAGCTTCTACTTGAAGTCTCTAGATTTTGACTTATGGTCAATTGTTGTCACCAGCTACAAAAAGCCTACTATCACTTCTATTCTTACATCCTCTATAATCAATAAGCCTTATTATAGTTACATGGATGAAGAGAAGAAGTTAGCTAGCCTTGATGCAAAAGCTATGCATATGTTTTATTGTGCTGTAGACACAAATGTATTCAATCTTATTTCTACTTGCACAACATCTCATAAAATTTGGAAAGTTCTTGAAGCTACTTATGAGTGCAGGTATGAAAGCAAAGCTAGCAACTCCAGAGAGAAGGATAGTCTTCATAATGATGCAAATATGTACATGACAAAATTAGGATTTAAGGTACAGCATAATCCCTTATACGAAGAAGAGCTTGTATGTGACAATTACAAGAAGATAGATCACATCCAAGAAGATTGTACTACTACAAGAAAGGAGAGTCACTACGAACAATCAAATGAAGGAAGATCATCGGGCATATGGTGTGAAAGTGAAGCAAGAGAGTCTGAAGAAGAAGAAGAAGAAGAAAAACCCCATCAAGCTGCAAATTTATGCACAATGGCATTATCTAACGAGTTACAAAATAATTTTTTTTCTGAAGAGAGTGAATTTTCTTATGATAATTTATCTGATGCTTTCAGTGATCTGTTAGAAGAACACAAGAAAGTATTAGATAAATATAAGCAAGCTAGAAAGGATATTCTATCCTATAAACGTGAGATTGAAAAGCTTACTTGCTTATTGAATGATGCTAGAAATAGTTCTTCTTCTGATAATTCTACTGAGATTTCCACAATGAAGTTTAGATTGCATGAGGCACTTGATTGCATTGAGAAAAGCACTCAAGAAAATGCTAAACTTAAGGAGGAATTAGAATCAGAAAAGAAGAAGTATTCTATTGATTCGTGTAGAATTGATGCTCTCTCTGCTAAGTATGATGAGATCTGTGCTAACTCTAAAAAGTTAGAGATTAGACTGGGAAAGCAGGTAGTACAACCTACGACTCAGTCTAACACAAGACACTTAGCACATCACAAAGTCACACACATTAGATCTTTTACTAAGGAAGCAAGCAAAGCTAAAGCTTCACATAACCATACTTTCTATTACAAGTATCCACGCATATCATATCACACTACTGCACATTCTCATACTACTACACATAGTACTAATATTAATTCTTTCTGTCATTATTGTGGTATGAATGGACATGTTTCTAATCATTGTCAGATTAGAAAACTTGTTGATATGAACTTGTACAAATGGGTTCCCAAAGCTAACAAATGTGGATCCAAGTATTGGATACCAAAGTCTTCACCTAATATTGCAGATGAAGCTTCTTATATCAAATAGAACCATGGAACATGTTGGTGATTGCAAAGCTACAAAGGTCATCTTTCAAGCAATTACACCAACAGAAGTGTGGTCACTAGAACCACTTTGGTAACATGCTTTCTAAATAGTTCTTAATATCTAGCATGTTCTTACAGATGTTTTGCGATTAGCTTTCATTGATATCTTTTTAATTGTTTATTGTTTGAATCAATGTGAGATATAACCCTAGCTTGACTAGCTGTTTAGCTTAAATGATTAGTTCATACTATATAGTGTTTATTTTCTATTAGTGTGACACATTTATCTATGTATGCTCTTTATTTTAGTTTTATCCTTGAAGCATGCATAGGAGCTTAATTTTGTTTGGTGAATATGTTTTGACTCTTCGTCTTCAATTTTTTTTTAATGGTCACTTCTTATCGATTTGTCTTTAACATGTCATATTTACTTTGATTAATATTTTGTGAGTATGTATGTTTAGCACAATTCTTCTATTTACTTGAAAAGTATATACATATATTTTTATGTTAACCTTGTGCTTGCATAATATATTCACTATTGATTCTCATATTTTATTGTGCTTAACTTCTTATGAATCAATTACATCTTTGTCTGATAAAGTTAATTTATGCATGTTTCTGATCTTGTGATATTTTTTTGTTAATGATACATGAATAATTCATTATCATTCATATATTGCTCACATGTTTCTTATATTGTATAAATATCTTTATGAGGATATATGAGTTAAGTTCAAGTTCTATATTATATTGAAAAGTAGTTTCAAACTTGTGCTTATCTCATACTTAAGCTATTGATTTCTTTGAATAATTTTTTTTATGTTCTTATTTTTATTAGCTTCTTTCTCAAAGCCTCTTTTAATGATGGTATGTTTTTTCTTGGCTTTTTGGTTGACATTTTGGATACATGATATTTTTAAATATCTTGATCTTGATAAACTATTCCTTGGGTATTTACTTTTAGGGATTCTGGATTTCGACGATGTTCGATGATACTGCATATATTTCTTTGAATCTAAGTTCTTAAGAGTAGAAATCATTTTGGGAACAAGCCGAAAGGGTTCTTCTGTCATACAGGTATAAATAGCCTGAAGCGATACGGTGCACTAGTCTTCAGACTACCGCTAGCTGGGAACCGGCCCCTACAACTAACCCGAAGTGATCAATACTTTATAGACTTAAGATTTATTACGGTGTGCTTGCAACTATTATCTAGTTCTGGATCCAAGGTGCTGTCAAATCTCTTAGGTTCCAGAATACATCAACGTATCTAGGTTCTATATTTTGATTTACAAATGTTTTATATTTTATTGTTACCCAATGATTTTGTAGCACATATGGATAAATATAATTCATACATCTTATACCATATGCTACATTGTTCTAAGATTTTTCAAGTCCATAGAATATAATTGATTTTTCATATTGCACTAATTCTTCTTAAATCCTCGGTTATTAAAGAAGAGATTTATTTTGGGTACAAGCCTACAAAATGTCTGTCTGTCACCACGACTACGGTCGAAGCGAAGCGGTACTTAAGTGTTCTCCGGTGAACCTCCGTTAGCTGGGACAGTACCTCTACAGCTAACCCAAGATTGATCAACGCTTTATAAACTAAAGATTTATTGAGATCTAGTTGCAATTATTATCTGATAGATTTTGGATTTTAGACTTGATGGATAATAATCTCTCTTTATTTTTTCACAAAAGGTAGCATATGTTGATCTATCTTGTTGATTGTGAGATTCTATAGCATAGATCAATTTATGTCATCTTTTGACTTATACGATTATTCATCTTACTAATTTGAAATATCTTTTGATTGTTTTTAATGTTCATTTAATGGATATTTCTTCTTTTGTCTAAAGATGATTGTTTTTCGTATTCGTGACAACTCATTGAATATTATGGTCTTGTGATTTCATCTTTAGCTTGCGTAATATTCATGATTTTTGAGCTTTATATTATTATCTTCTTATTCAAGTTACTTACTGTCTACAACAGTAACTCGTTGCAGGGGAGAAGTCATGCAAATTGAATCTCTCTCTCAAAGCGTTTCTTTTTTTTAAACCTTACGGTTGTCAGGTGGACACCGTGCTAAGGCTTTAAAAGGGAAGAAATAAACTTTGATAAGAAGACCTAATATTTTTGAATTAGTTTTCTACTTCTGGAAATATGTCTTTGAATTTTATTTTAAAATTTTATCAATATTATATATTTTTGGATATAGCCATGTAAAGGTGGAGCAGTTAATTGTTTCAAGTCAATTAGCCCCTTGACATGCCATATATCTAGAATACACTTTTCTTTGGACATTTATCTAGTTATGTTTATTTGTTCAAATGGATTTATTTATGATTTATGGATTCTTTTATTTGAATTGTTTCCGCGATTCGAATTGCCAGCTTTCAGTCTGAGGACTAAATGGACGCATTTCGAACATTTATTAAGACAGTTTTCAAAATCTTTTAATGTCTTACAATATTTCTTTTATATATATATTGGAGATATATTTTGTTTGTTCATCTTTAAGCATTTATTCATTGGATATTTCTTTTATTTGCCTAAAGATGATATTTGGTTTGAGTTTGGAATTTTATATGCATTTGATCAAAGGAAAGAAAAGATGCATATCTTATATATCCCTTGGATCTTGTGATTATTTATCTATTTTATGCATATAAATTATTTTTGAACTATATACACATATTTTAAGGGGGAGCAAATTAATTATTTCAATTATTTTATGCCCTTAATATGTGGTATACCTAGTTCATCATGGACATATATTCTTTTACTTAAAATATTTTGTTGAGTTGTTCATGATGTTTGGATTTATATTGAGTTTATGAGAGAATATATGATTTTAATAATTATTTTTTAATTCTCTCATTTTTTGTTTCTAAAAGTTATCCTGCCAAAAGTAATTTAATTTATTGATAATCCTTTTGAGTTTAAACAGATTTGACATTTCGTATTGAGATTTTATCACAAAGTTCATGATTATTTGACTGATCATACTTTGCGGGGGAGCATTCAAGTCGACTGAATTTCTCCTTCTCAAGTATTTTGTCTTCATTACCTTCATGTTTATCTAATGGATATACATATATCATGCTATGGTAATTGAATTCAAATGCATGAACTTTGGTATAGATTTGTATAGATTCTAGTATACTTGTTTTGATTCCTTTTCGATGATTATACTCTTTATGGAATTGATTCACTACTTTGTATGGGCAAATTATGAATCATATTTTTCTATGATCATTGTTAAAAGTCTTATTATATTTTTGATTCTTTTATATATACTAGATCTGTGAATTTCTATTCCTCGTGATTTATTTATGACCAATGATTGATTCTTACTATATTGATAGATTTTTTTTTGGTCAAATGTGTAACACCCAGTTTTCCACAAGAGGGTAATTTTGAAATTTTGTAATTATAATTATTATTTAATGATATTTATTTCATGTTATGATTTTAGTGATTTTTAATTATTTTTAAACTATTTAAATTCATGACTTATGATTTGGTGTCTTGCTAGTGTTCATTTCGAAACTGATGGGGTATTTTAGTCATTTTGTAATTTTAAGAATTATTTGGGATTATTAATTATTATTTAGATTTAATAGAATTAATTAGAATTTATGGGAATTTTTAAGAATTTATTTGGAATTGTTTGACTATGTTGACTTTTGGCTAGTGTTGACTTTGTAGACCTACCTAGAAACTAACCCTAGTTAGTGGGCCATGGTTAGGTCAAGTGACTCTAGTCTAATCTAGCCTGCACTTGGTTTAAGTCATTTTAGCAAATAGGATTTGAAGTCATAAGTCATGACTTGTGGTTTTAGAACCTTGTTTAATCTAATCTACTTTTAGCTTTGTAGCTTGGCCCAAGGCCAACCTTATGACTGAACCCTAAACCCAAGCCCTAGTGGCTGGCCACAATATCCACATAGGGAATCCCACCATATAAAATCCCTCCCAAATCTAGGGTTGCCTCTTTTCTTTAGGAAGAGCCCTATTTTCAAGGAGGTGAGTTCTTGTCTTCATTAATTCATTATAATTCCATTATAGGTCCTAAAATCCCCAAATTAGTTGCAATAGTTTCTAAACCTGTCATTCTTGCTGTTGTGAATGTTTTGGTTCAGTTTGGCATTGATTAGAAGTGATTGGGATACCAAGCAAGAGCTAGGAGGAGGCCTTTTCCATTGAAACTTCACCAAGAGGTATCTCCTTCATTTCTCCATGAAACTTCAGTTAGTTTTCATGCATAGGAACCCTAAGTGACCCCCCTAATGCCTGGATAAGATTCGTGTCCTGTGTCAGTGGTTTCGTGTCCATTCTGGACACATATCAGAAGACTGCACAGGGTGTTCGACCAAATGCCACAGAGGGCAGGTCGATCATGTTAACCCATTCTTTTTGAATAGGAAATAGGTTTTAGGTCCACCCTTTGGTTTCCTGTCCTTGTGTCCTAGTTTCCGTGTCATCCTGTGTCGGTTTCATGCTGTGGACACGCGCGCGCACACGACCGCGCGCTGCTACAGGGATCCCCTGCCTATCGGGCCCTGTAGCGGACACGACACAAACCCTCTGGACACGAAACTTTATGGGAGCCACGGGGCACCCACTGACACTCCATGTGTCAAGTTTCGTGGGCCCACGTGGCGTTTCGAGCGAGAAATCCTCGACGCACGAGTCACTCTTTGTTCTGTGCTGTGTGTTCTTTCGTTCTGATACATGTGTGTGGACACGCCTGTGCGACACGACACGGCGGTGCAGGGTGTCCTATGGATAGCCCTATAGGTAGTGAACCTGTGCTATTGAACACGTGTCTTGGGTTGATCCGTGTTGTGCACACGAGACTCGTGCACACGTGCACGAGGCTTAGTTCCCTGCACTGTGTTCAGATTCTGTTTTGGGTTTTTATTTCAGTTTGGACACGTTGTGTCCACTTGGGTGGACACCAATAGTTTGTGACACGTACACAATGTAAATTTACATTACCAACCTCTGTAATTAGGTTTTAAACCAATTTCTTTAGTAATTGCCATTTTCCCCCATTTTCTGAAACATGGTATCAGCCATTCTATTCCCAGGTTTTTACATTTGAATTTTGGTTGATGTTTAACCTGCAAATTATTGTTAAATTCATGTTTTTAAGGATCAAACCAGTTCTCATACATGTTACCTAGCTATGGTTGATATGTGGTATTGATTAGTGAGAGTTTTGAGTTAAATTCCTTGTTGACTATTCACTTTATATCTGAGTTGTTCACATAAACCTGAGAATAGGAAGGAGGGGGAAATGTCCTTGATTTTCTGAGTTGATCCCAGGTTTTGTGTAGCCTGGTATAGGCCATGTTCCCTGTCTTATATTACACTGCCACATTTACTTTCCTGCACACATTATGTTATAGTTCAGTTCATTTTTTTTTTTAAAACTGAGATGTAGTAGTAGGGTTAAAACCTGAGATTGAGTTTGTTTAACCCAGTTGTAGGCTGTTTTGGGTTTCAGTGGATGTACATGAGTTGGTTGATACACTGTTCTTTAACTGGGTTCCTGTCTTTAACCTGAGAATGTATACAAATGTAATTTGACAACCTGAGAATTTCCTTACCTATCAACTGTTGTTCTAACATTTTTAATGTCAATTGTTCATTGGAGACTGAATTGTTTTGCCTAATCTGAGCTTTGGTTCAAGTTAAACCTGAGATTGGTTGGTTAACTAATATAAATTCCTGCATATTTCAATGTGACTTTCTCTTCACTGTTTAGTTTTTCCTGAACACACACACACAAGGATGCACACAGTTTTGCCTTCACTGCTCATTGTTGGAGTATTTCCTGCACACATGTTAGCTTATGCACACTGTTTTTGTTCCCTTTTACTGCTATTGATTTCCTTGCCTTTCCTTTCCTGTTTCCTGTGAACACTGGATATACACACACACACACAGTATCTTCATTTCCTGCTCTCATACACTATACACTGTATTCCTGCATATCAAATTCCTGTACACCACCCTTCCCCACATTGTTAATTCCTGCACTTGGACACATCACCCACACACAAGTGTTTGGCCATGTGGTCCTTACATATTTCCTGCACATTGTTATGTAGGCCTAATGCATAGCACACACTTTAATTCTAGTATATATGTATATATATCATTCCTCACTGTTTTACAATCTTTTGACACACACACCCTTGATTGTCTACACACACATGCTTTTCCCTATATTCACATGTTATGCATCCTAGATAGAAATGCCTATGGTGTGTGAAATGCTTTATGTCTATATGAATATACCTATAGTATTAGCCTAGGTATTCCTAGTATAGGTTCAATAATATTGTATCTATATATATAATGTGTATGTGCTTAGATATAAGGAGTACTTGAATGGTGTGTTGTCTAGAATAGAAGTATTAGACCTAGTTTAGACTTAATTAGACTTGGTTGACCTAGTTTGACTTCTAGGGTTGACCAAAGTTGACCAAGAGTTGACTTTGGCCTAGATTGACTTAGAATCATGTAGAATGCATAGTAGGACTTTTGCTATTCTGGACCTGTTGTGACTTGTGCTGTTCTGTTTAGGAGCCAGACACCACTCCTTGGACAGTACGTTTCATTTTGGACACTCAGTTACAGGCGAGTACATTCTCTGATCATTTCATATCCTGTTTAGAATTATTTCCTGCAGTAGATTACTTTACTTGTACTGTCACGTTGGTCACACGGATTAGTACTATATGGATCTCTCCTTGGGATGTTACCCCCTTAGCGGGCGCATCGGATACTTTATGACATGTGTTTCATGTACATCATGTATTCCTTGCATCTGCGTTATTCATGTACACTCATGTTCTCTCATGTTCTTACATGTACGTTCATGTACTCTCATGTTCTTTCATGTACGCTCATGTTTGCCCATGTGTCTCTTGTATAACCAAAACATCATGTCCGTAACGTAACTTGAACAGATCCTTGTGTATTGATTGTGGGTAGGGGGAGTATAAATGGTCATGTGATTTACCCATCATGTACACTCTGTTACTTTTCATGTTCATCATGTACAACCTAAGCCAATTACATGCCATCTCGTACTCTGACTCACTAGTCACTGCTAGTTCTCTATGTATAGTAGATATTTCTATTACAGTTCTCTCTCTGTTTACATACTGCACTTCCTTCAGTACTTGTATCTTACTTTACTGCATGTCTATATTTTCTAACCTGCTATGATCTGTTGAGATGTACTGTACTCGC
>JANAVB010038288.1:0-27974 GCA_029216955.1 Iris pallida
ATTCTATTAGATAAATCCTTGATCATAGCTAATCAAACTCCTATTTCTTTTGCCAACTTTGGACTTCTTCACATATACACTAGCCAATCGGACTATGATTAACTCAATGGAAATATCGGTTTACCAGCAAAGGACCACAGGCAAGTACACTTTCTGATTGCTTTCGATTCATAGTAGTCTATACATTTCATGTTTATATATGTCTTGCTGCTTATTGACACGCTCGTCACACGGAGTAGTCAGGAGGAAAAATATCTTAGTAGACATGTGGACTACCCAGAACTATCCCTATGATGTCTATTCGTGAATAATAACAGCTGCACACGACACGTGCAGGGTGCCGGATTTATTCCCTAGCCATTCACATGTCGAAACGGATATTTCAAATCACATAGATAGTTGTATTTTATTTGTTTCATTTTCTTCTCCACCACTTGCCATTTCATCAATACCTTCTAGTTTTATCTCTCATATGTTATTTTCATGTCTTGATAATTCTATTGTGTTCTTGCATTGCCGTCGGTTTGTGTTCTTGTTCCATTCCTGACTGGAAACCAACATTTTTCAAGTTAGCTGTGGCTTCACTTAGCGCGGGGAGATACGGGTGTACTTGTCACGACCCGCACCCTAGAGTAAGGGCACGAGAAGTGGGTACATCCAGCCTACGCCGTAGTGTCGACGGTAGAACGCTGTCCTAGGTCACAACATCTAACAATATAATGCTAAGCAGTTTATACTCCACGAATGGGGGTGACATAGCAGAATGTTAACTCAATCACAACTAAGAAAGAAGAAGCACGATATGATATAGAACTCAAATAAAATACAGATGATCAGAAGAGTCTAAGTGTCTAAGATAACAACTCAGCAAACTTCCAGGAATACAAAGTCTCAACTACAGAGTATGAAAGAATATATACAATTCTAGATCTCAATGACAGAAATAAAACCTAACTAAACTAGTCCCAAGACAACATAAGTAAGATAAAGCCTAACTAAACTAGTCTAGGCAGTAGGGGTAATATCATCAGCTAGAGCTGGGTCCTCCTGAGAGTCCAGCTCACAAGTGTCGTCTAGGGCTGTCCCATAGAAGGTGTCAACACCAGCCTCATCCTCGTCGTCTGTAATCATTCAACGGTGCCCAATCAGGACAGAGCGAGCACAATACATCTCAACAGATTATAGCAGGTTAGAAAATATAATCATACAGTAAAGTAAGATACAGGAAACTGAAAGAAAGTACAGAATGTAAACAGAGAGAGAACTGTAATAGAAATATCTACTGTAAATAGAGAACTAACAGTGGCTAGTGAGTCAGAGTACAATATAAACATGTGAATGGCATAGGTGATTCTGATGCTACACTACGGAAAGATTTTGATGCTACACTACTTGGATATTATTCATATGTCTACTTATACTCCCTCGTACCCCCAATCAATACACAAGGATCCAGCCAAGTTATGTTATGATTCATGTAACGGCCCCCGAAGGGTGGTACATGATAGTCCATAAATGGGGATTCTAGGAAAGCCCATAAATGGGGGATTCAAGGAAGACTCTGTGATCATGAGAGTACAAGTCATAAGTGATTCAATGAACCATGAAGTATAGTGATACACCATATAAGTGAAACGCACAGAACATGTAGTATCCGATGCTCCCTGAGGGGATAACATCTCAAGAAAGGATCCATATAGTACTAATCCGTGTGACCAACGTGACAACATCAAGTAAACTAATCTAAAGCAGGAAAATAATTCTAACAGGATATGAAATGATCAAAGAATGTACTCGCCTGATATCTGAATATCTGAAGTAAATATACTGTTCGAGATGAGGTACCTGACTCCTAGTTAGAGCAACACAAGTCAAGATGTATACAGGGGATGATAATTGTAATCTACAATGCATCTGCATGCTGTCTAGGGTCAATCTAGACAAAAGTCAACCCTTGGTCAACTCTAGTCAACTTGGTTAACTATCTAGGTCAAACTAGGTCACACTTGATCCAATCAAGTCTAATCTAGGTTAAGTCAACTCTTGGGCCTAACCAAACCTAGACTAGCACTCATACACTATCACAAGGCTATACAAGCTATCAAACCTACAATTTACATACTACATTATTCATGCATATATTGTATTACCTATTTTACATATCATACAAGCCTATATACATTGTATTCTACATTGTATCACCCATATATTTAAGTACATATAAATATCACATTCACTAATCATATATATACATAAAAATATATAGGGAAGCTATATATATATATGTGAACTTACATATGTATGCATATAGAATGGAAGAAAGAGGGGTGTGTGAGTGATGTTCAGATTTTAAACCATGTTTCATACAAAACCCAATTTAGTCTTCCTTATCTAAATCTTAGATTTCCTTATTCATTCTCAGGTTTTTAGTGAATGTGTGGGTGAGTTTATATAATGTATGACAGGTGAATGTAGATGGCAGTGGTATGCTACATGCAATGTGCAATATGGAAAGCAATATACAGAACAATGCAACTTGGATTACAGGATATTAGGAATGGCCAAGCATGTGTAGATGTATGCATTTACTTGTGTGTGTGAGTGTCTGTGACAGAAAAAACAAGTTAAGGAATGTGTGTGTGTGTATAAATGAACTGTTCTCAGGTTTTAGGACATTCCCAGGGTTAAGTGAAACTCAGTTGTTGAAAGGAAGGAAATGTAAAATAGTGCAGTGCTCAAAAGATTGAAACTATTTCCAGTTTTTAAACAACATTACCCAGGCTATAATAGTCCAATATTACTAAGAAAATCTCTTTTTAACTTAAAGAACAACTTACCCATTGAAGTACATATCAATTAAGAACATCGAACAATATATGCACACATAAATCCAATCCCATTCTTATTCTCAGTTATACTAAACCAAACCCAGTTTCAACTTATTCTCAGATTTTGGTAAATGAGAAACCCCCAACCCATAACACATTCAGTCATACATAAAAAAAACAATCTCAGATTTAGAACATGGTTCAGTCTACACAAATCCAATCCCAGGTTAACAGTTTAGTTTTGTTACTAGCCCACAAATTCAGTTTAAACCCAGGTTATAACATTCTAATTAAAAAATAAGAACTGGAAAAAGACTGCAAAGAAGCTCAAACAACACATCTACTCAGTTTTACAATCTTCAAATTCAGTTTGTATTTCGAAACCCAACTCCCCAATACATACCACCCCATATGAACCCACATATTACCCAAGCAGTCTAACATCAGAACTAAATATATAACTTTCAAACTAATGTATTTAAACCTATATTCTACAAAATTTACATGAGAAAATCATTTGAAAAACTCGTATGAACTGATAAGAAAAGTTAGTATACACTGAATATTCACAGGAAATGAACTCGATATTAAGTTAACCCCAAACATCAATCAAAACTAAAGTAAAATATCAAAACAGTTGTTGGTAAATTGACCCCAGGGTGTGCTCGTGTCTAGGGGTCCATCACGTGTCCAAGGGACTGGACACAGGTGTGTCCAAGAGCCAGGAACCAAAAATCCCTAAAACCGGATTGAACAGTCAGTCCAGTCGACCATGGACATCGAGATATCTCTCTCTCGATACTAAATAAAATCCAATATAACTTAGGGAATGTCTTGACAGACATTGCCCCTAGGTCTCCATCAAATCTTGTGTCCAAAGACCCTGTGTCGTGTCCTGTGTGTGACTCTAGTAGCAGGGCAGCCGACCTAGGCTACTGTGCAGCGTGTCCAAGAGCCAAATGTGACACAAAATAACACAAAAACATGCTCAGTGACTGAGAAATCAACAAGCCATATCAAAACCAGAAATCCTATTCAAACACAACCTGAAAACAGTAAAGGAAAACCTATTGAGGCATTAGGTCGAGCACCTAGGAGACCTACTGATACGTGTCTGATACGGACACGTATCCGATACAGGTTCGGGTCAGCTCCTACCCGAGGCTAGAGGGGACCTAGGGCTATGCATCCATGATGATAAACCAATAGTTTAAATAGAGAATAAGGGATTTACCAATGGGTGTCTCGAGCTCAAAAATTGTCAAAGTGTAGTCCCTTTTTACTGTAGCTCGAGCACAAGATGATCCCCAAATTAGTATTCTACCTCCATGGACAGCAAGAGGGTGATGGTTAGGTCACAATGCAAGAAATTTGGTTGAAAAAGGATGAGGAATGGAGAAGTTATGGAGAAATGAAGTTTAGCTCACCTTGTTCTTGAAAAGAGAGAGAATGGACAATGAGGTAATGATTTGGGACGGATTAAATAGGATCACCTAGGGTTTTGGGCTGGCCACTTCTCGGGTTTTGGGATCCCATCCAATGGTCACCCTCACATCATGTTAAATCGATGGCTAGGATGGAACCTAGGTTTTAATGCTTGTCTCAACTAACTATAACTAGCTAGTCTAACTTGATCATTCTAACCAATGACTAGTCATGACTAATCCAAGCTAACTAACCCTAGTCTAGGCTATGTCTAATCTAGGTTAAGGCTAAACTTCTAGGTTAAGGACTAACATAACACATAGCAATATTTAATTAATAATAAATTCACATGCATCCCAATAAATTCGAATAAATTCTATTAAATTTAAATAAATTCAAATTGACCAAAATACCCCTAGGCTAAAAATGATAAATGAAATACCCTAATCACATGACTAGGCTCTAGGTCAAGCTGTCTCTAGGATTACACTAGCAAGACACCAAATCACAAGTCATGATTTTAAATAGTTTAAAAATGATTAAAAATCACCAAAAATCATTATATGAAATAAATATCAATAAATAATAATTATAATTACAAAATTTCAAAATTACCCTCATCTGGAAAATTGGGTGTTACAATCCTACCCACCTTATAAAAATTTTGTCCTCGAAATTAAGATGATCGCACCCCCTTCTAGGTCAAACATAGTCAAGGGTCAATCACTAGTCAATTTTCTCAACATCCTAGTACTTGGTCATCAGCTGGTCAACTTCTTAGGATTTTACCTTTGTTAGCTACCTAATTGTTGGCAACTAGAATTTAGCAAAAAGAGAAACTCTATAATAGGCTAGCTCTTAACTTCCCAATCCTATCAAGTCACCCATAACTAAGTACCTACAAGCTGAGCACACCAATCCCAAATACCACATATATATATATATGCTCAAGAACAACAACCCATCACATATATCCTAAGTATATCATCTGTATATATATAACTGATCAACCAAGGGTTAAAGTAGACTATACTTATAAGGGACAGAAACAAATGCTCAGAAATTAGGCTAACGATGAATGGCCTGAATCATCAATATAGGTAAAAAGGAAATGATGCTAAGGAGACTGAAATTTATAAGCTAAAGGACAGGACATTTGGGTCCACTTGTATAGCTAAAGTGAGAGGAACCTACACGGTGACTGAAACATGCCTCTAGATCAACTTGGGCTCTCCTCTCTATCTGGCTGAACTAACTACATGCAGGACAGTGGTCTGAAGAAGTGAACCAAACTGGTGTACATGGAATGCAATAGGCAGTATACTGCAAATGAGTGCAGGCTATGTACCAATCAAAATACATTATATATATATATACAAACTATATATATTAACCCTCATCACCTCAACTCTACCCAGGGTCTAAAACACACACTCCCTACCACATGCCTAGTACTCCAATGAAGGGGTCAGATACTGTAAGGTGTACTGGGACAGAACAGTGAACTGTCCCAAGTGGTGAGTACAGGCCTCTAGTATGCATGATACTAACTCTCCAGATATGCAAATATGGTAAGGGGTTGATGGTTATAATGGTGAGTCAATAATTGGGGTCTGAACTATGGTCCAGTGAAACCTATGATGCAAATAGTAGGTAATGAATTTTGAGTGCAGTGAACAACTTGTACAAGTTTGAACTAAGGGGACAGGGTATCTAGTGAAGGGTCTGCACACTGTCTATAAAGGTTGATCAAACATGACTGAACTCAACACAAAGAGAACTTAACTAAAATAGAAACTGGACCAATATAGGCTAACAACATGTCAATAATCCTATACAACAATGACCTATAGATACCAACCAAACACATATCCTATATGCCAATACCATCTGTAATCTATATGTATATAGACCTCTCTGTCTTAGGTGAAACTACCACTATATTCAAGGACAGGCTCTGGTCATGGGTGTCTCACTGAAAAAAGGTAAGGAAAGTAATAACAATCATTAAGGCTGTATGGCATACTAACATCCTATATGTAAATTGGTTGGTATTAAAAATAACAGAGAAATCATCTACCATGGGTTACTATTCTAATACCAATGCTAACTATCATCTCTAGGGTACAGACACTGTACAAGTCGTCATATCATTACACTATGAAAGAACTACATATGAATAAGCTCTACAACTAAATATCCCTACTCCTAAGTTATTTATAACAACAGAAGGGCATAATCATATGTGTCTTTCCAAAATCATGTTTTTCAGAGTCTTGGTCATACTAGTGAGCAAGGCTACGATAATCGCAGAGTCCTTGACTAAGGTACATATCTCTAGGTTCATGCTATTTAAAATTTTTGCATTGCCGCATGTAACAGCAAAAACCTTAAATTTCCACACCCAAGAAATACGTCCAAAATCTGACTATATGTCCTCACTATGCCAGCTAATATGACTATCGAAGATTCTAGATCCCATGATTTAGGTGACCTAGCCCATATGATTTTTTTGAAGAAAAACAAACATAACAAAAGAACAACATAAAAAAATTAATCAATCAGCAAGGAACAGATGGAATCAGATTTCAAAGTAGTTATAAAAGATAATTGCGGGAATAGAATCGAGAAGAACGGAACTTGCAGCAAGATCTCCAATGGTCTGTGCATCCTCGACTGTTCTGACGATAGCTCGCCCTGCTGGTTTCCCCTGGTCTGCTGTTGATGCTACATAAACCGCTACTACTGAGAGAAATCGAAAATGACGGGAAAAGTCTCTTTACAGACAGAGGTGCACCTCCAATGTAGCAGAAATGCCAACCTGAGTTGGCACAACAGGAGCTGCGGTCTCGAGGCCCCGATGAACAGGACGAGAGGTGGCCAGCCTCTCGATAGTATTCCCCGGACCGGAGCGATAAGATCGTGTCTTCATAACCATCATGAAGACAGATCAAAACAAGAAGTAATTTGTGAGAATGAAGCAAAAATTCAAAGGAGGATAGTTTATATTCAAGGGAAGTCAATACGCAGCAATTTAGATAAGGGAATCTGATTAAAAGTTTTCCTAGTGTAAATGAGTACCCTCAAAATATTCTAATCCTACTGCAAGCTGTAGTGATACTCTAGTTTGAATACCACTACATAAACTCGACCTGCATGGGCCACCACTAAAAACGTGTTTCGACCCGCACCCTAGAGTAAGGGCACGAGAAGTGGGTACGTCCAGCCTACGCCGCAGTGTCGACGGTAGTACGCTGTCCTAGGTCACAACATCTAACAATATAATGCTAAGCAGTTTATACTCCCCGAATGGGGGTGACATAGCAGAATGTAAACTCAGTCACAACTAAGAAAGAAGAAGCACGATATGATATAGAACTCAAATGAAATACAGATGATCAGAAGAGTCTAAGTGTCTAAGATAACAACTCAGTAAACTTCCAGAAATATAAAGTCTCAACTACAGGGTATGAAAGAATATATACAATTCCAGATCTCAATGACAGAAATAAAATCTAACTAAACTAGTCCCAAGACAACATAAGTAAGATAAAGTCTAATTAAACTAGTCTAGGCAGTAGGGGTAATATCATCAGCTAGAGTTGGGTCCTCCTGAGAGTCCAGCTCACAAGTGTCGTCTAGGACTGTCCCATAGAAGGTGTTAACACCAGCCTCATCCTCGTCCTCTGCAAACATTCAACGGTGCCCAATCAGGACGGTGCGAGCATAATACATCTTAACAGATCATAGCAGATTAGAAAATATAATCATGCAGTAAAGTAAGATACAGGAAACTGAAAGAAAGTACAGAATGTAAACAGAGAGAGAACTATAATAGAAATATCTACTATAAATAGAGAACTAACAGTGGCTAGTGAGTCAGAGTACAATATAAACATGTGAATGGCATAGGTGATTCTGATGCTACACTACGAAAAGATTATGATACTACACTACTTGGATATTATTGACATGTCTACTTCTACACCTCCGTACCCCCAATCAATACATAAGGATCCAGCCAGGTTATGTTATGATTCATGTAACGGCCCCCGAAGGGTGGTACATATAGAACCTCTATTTTTTAAATTATTTTTATTATTTTATTAGAATTTAAATGTAATTTATACAATTTATGATTTTTATTTCATTAGAAAATACCTTAGCAATTGTTGAATTTTGGAACACAAGACTACCATGAATTTTGGCAAGGAAGGTGTAGCAGTGTGTCTTGACTAATGTACTAGCCATGCAGGGGGAAGCCTAGCCATGGTAATGACCAAACTTGGAAAACCAGACCAAATTGTGAATTGACTTATTTAAAGTATTTTAATTAAATATTATTTTATATATTGATTTTAGATGACCCGGTTTGTCCAATTCAGTCTGAACTGGGCCCGAACCAAATTTTAGCCCATGTAAGCAGTTAGTGTGACCAAATGTGGCCATGTAGACATATTTTATGTACTTAGAAATATTTTCTAAACTATTTTAAAATTTTATGTACAATTTCTAATTATTTAAATATTTGTACAATTATTGTTATTTTATTATTAAATAATATTTTACAATATTGTACATGTTCCTGGACCCGGATGAGGGTGTGTGGTAAAGTTCACACGTTGGAACAATTTTTATTATTTTATTATTACTAAAGTTATTTTGTGAAAATTAAATAGACATTTTATTATTGTTGATATTATTTGATATTAATGTGATATTATTATTGTTGCCTTTTATGGCAATTTAAATTTGTGTATATATGAAAAAAAATATTTTAGATGCATCATATATATAGTTAGATAATATTAAACTTTATTTCAAATTGGTGGAGATTTAATAAACATGATTATTCTATAGAGATATTATTGTTATTTTTAGTTGACGTATTGTGATTTGAATTTTATATATATGTAGATATGTTTAAATATATTAAATAATTGGGTAGATAATATTTAATTTGGTATTTAAATTTTTAAATAAGATTTATGGTGGAAATTTATGGATATATGCATATATATATATATATATATATATATATATATATATATATATATATATATATATATATATATATATATGTATACATGGTTATAAATAGAAAATGTTTAAATAGAATAAGAAAAGTAAAAAAGAAAAAGGAAAAAAAAAGAAAAAGAAAAATATAAACAACCCACCCACATAAGTGGGCGGGCCCCCACCCTCACAATTGAGTGCTGCGTACAGCAGCAACCCAAATGTTTTCGCGAGCAATGCATGGGTCCACACTTACTACAAAGTCCATTAGTATTAGGTTTTGTTATAATTTGTTTTATATATAACTTCCTCCACATACCTCAAAACCCTAGACTCCCAAAACGAAAATTTTAGCAGAATATACCCTCTTCGCCTACGAGTTCGTTTCACCAGCAACGGAGTTGTGTGCACGATGAACGGAGCATCGGAAGTCAGCCCCGCGTCACCCACGGAGCAGTTTTCCCACTAAAGGTACCCTACTTCCCTACGACGTAACTTTTTGCTCGTAACTCCGATTTTCGATCCGTAAAATATTCTGGAAAGTAGACTTGACCCTCTTCGAGATCCCCCAGGTGGATTTTGACATGTCCATCTAACTTGCTCAAAAAATCGAGACGAAGTTGAAGAAAAATCACTTTTTCTGAATTAATAAAAAACTGTTTTGAAACATCAACTTGTCGGCCACTTTTCTCGCTGTCCATTAAAATTTCTTAAAAACTAATTAAAGGCAGTCATAGACAATATAACCGAGATCAAAACGTACCTTGTAGATCTGTATTTTGATTTGTGTGCATGAATTAATCTGTTGTTAAAGTTTGTCGAAAAACTAGTTTTTAAAAACTTAAAAATTCCGATACAGCGTGCGCCCCGACAAACCGGGCGACGTGGTCGCACACTATATACATCGAAAGGCGCTTATGGATGTTGTCGACATGTGGAAACTAACGGAACCCAATTTTGTTGCATGTGCGCGACGAAATCAGTACGTATCCGTCGAGATACCCCGTATCGACCCTTTGCAAATTAAGTCACAAATTTGTTCACGCTCATCATATCGCGATAAAACTTGCGCCATTGGACTCGAAATATTTTTTTGGTCCGATGAGCCCAGTTTGGTCCGATTCTGAGATCGTTGATCGGAACGCTATTTTGGCGGGCCCACAATCCCACTCAACGGATGATTTTGTGCACAGCCCATCGGAATCCAAAATTGGACATACCGTTGGGTTCGTCTAATCAAATTAAATCCGTAGACATATAGTTTGACGACTTTAGAGACCGTAGATATTGGCACGTATTTCGGTGCAAAGCGGATCCAACGACGGACATCATTTTGACCCAAAATTACGATTTTGCCCCTGTTCCAGAATTTGACTTTTGGACAGGCGTTTTCTAGGCATATCTTTTATTCCAAACTTGTTCGTGATGTTTGTTTCAGCATCCGGAGCTTCTTGTGGATTTTGACTTTCGTGTTGACGATTCTGATTGTTGGATTTTGCTGTTTCTCGCACCACCTGCAGGCAAGATACCTTGCCATTATACTGTTATATTCAGTTACATTTTATTACATATCACTGTTCTTTATTTCTAGGTCTTACAATCCTTGATGTATTGTCTGCACAGTGATATTAGATATACTTTGTTATTATCCTTTGATTGCATGTGGACTTAGAGTTAAGAGACTACCGTTGTAGTGTATTGCATATACCTTGGCACCATTGTACCACGAGGATGTGTGAGATGAGTAGCATGTAGAAGTTCTTGCGTGTGGGCTGATCCCCCATATGCATGCATTAGGGCTAACTGCTAATAGAGGCATGTTAGGAGACTTAGCAGTTAGTAGAGGTACATGGTCGTTGATGCAACATAATAGGTACATTGGGTGGGGAGAACATTTTCTTGTCGTATGGGCTTCGATTGCACTTGCCTTATAACCCAGAAGCTCCGCTGGAGATACGGGTATGAGCCTCTTAGGTTGGCCACTGTCGTTTTTCAACGTCATGCTCTCGGTCACTGGTGCCCAAGTGGGGACTATACCAGATCCCATTACACCCAGGGCTCATGCGACGAAAGGTTTGTTTCGCACTGTATGTTCACTTTAGTACAGTTAGGTTACCTTATTTATGTCTTGTCACTTTCTATGATTGTGGCATATTTTATATTCAGTATTATATGGCATATTTATTGTATCTTGTTACGTCCCTCTAAGGACCTGGTTATCTCTCCAGGTGTGTGCTTCTGTGAATTTGCAGGTGTTCTAGTCGAGGCCGTGATCTTCTCTATCCTTTCAAAGATGATTGTACTTGGCTAGTCTTGTTATTTCATCTATTCCTTCTTGTATATTTTATTTGAGATAGTTGGTAGTGGACTTTGTCTCCGCCCAACGATTGTATACATGACAAATTCAAAAGTTTCTTTTATATCATTTATTTATCTAGTGGATGAGATTTAGTTATTATGGTTCTACTGCATTTTACAACTTATATATACATACAAGATTTCCATATATTGGGGTGTACTTTGTATGTATGCAGCTGGCATGGACACGTACCTAGTCCTAAGTATTTGGGACTGGGGCATTACAGTACATGATAGTCCCATAAATAGGGATTCTAGGAAATCCCATAAATGGGGGATTCAAGGAAGACTCTGTGATCATGAGAGTACATGTCACAAGTGATTCAATGAATCATGAAGCATAGTGATACACCATGTAAGTGAAACGCACAGAACATGTAGTATCCGATGCTCCCCGAGGGGATAACATCTCAAGAAATGATCCATATAGTACTAATCTGTGTGACCAACATGACAACATCAAGTAAAGTAATCTAAAATAGGAAAAGAATTCTAACAGGATATAAAATGATCAGAGAATATACTCGCCTGATATCTGAATGTCTGAAGTAAATATATTGTCCGAGATGAGGTACCTGACTCCTAGTTAGAGCAACACAAGTCAAGATGTATACAAGGGATGATAATTGTAATCTTCAATACATCTGCATGCTGTCTAGGGTCAATCTAGACTAAACTCAACCCTTGGTCAACTCTAGTCAACTTGGTCAACTATCTAGGTCAAACTAGGTCACACTTGATCCAATCAAGTCTAATCTAGGTTAAGTCAACTCTTGGGCCTAAGCAAACCTAGACTAGCACTCATACACTATCACAAGGCTATACAAGCTATCAAACCTACAATTTACATACTACATTATTCATGCATATACAATATTACCTATTTTACATATCATACAAGCCTATATACATTGTATTCTACATTGTATCACCCATATATTTAAGTACATATAAATATCACATTCACTAATCATATATATACATAAAAATATATAGGAAAGCTATATATGTGAACTTACATATGTATGCATATATAGAATGGAAGAAAGAGGGGTGTGTGAGTGATGTTCAGATTTTAAACCATGTTTCATACAAAACCCAATTCAGTCTTCCTTATCTAAATCTCAGATTTCCTTATTCATTCTCAGGTTTTTAGTGAATGTGTGGGTGAGTTTATATAATATATGACAGGTGAATGTAGATGGCAGTGGTATGCTACATGCAATGTGCAATATGGAAAGCAATATACAGAACAATGCAACTTGGATTACAGGATATTAGGAATGGCCAAGCATGTGTAGATGTATGCATTTACTTGTGTGTGTGAGTGTCTGTGACAGAAAAAACAAGTTAAGGAATGTGTGTGTATATAAATGAACTGTTCTCAGGTTTTAGGACATTTTCAGGGTTAAGTGAAACTCAGCTGTTGAAAGGAGGGAAATGTAAAATAGTGCAGTACTCAAAAGATTGAAACTATTTCCAGTTTTTAAACAACATTACCCAGGCTATAACAGTCCAATATACTAAGAAAATCTCATTTTAACTTAAACAACAACTTACCCATTGAAGTACATATCAATTAAGAACATTGAACAATATATGCACACATAAATCCAATCCTATTCTTATTCTCAGTTATACTAAACCAAACCCAGTTTCAACTTATTCTCAGATTTTGATAAATAAGAAACCCCCAACCCATAACACATTCAGTCATACATAAAAAAACAATCTCAGATTTAGAACATGGTTCAGTCTACACAAATCTAATCCTAGGTTAACAGTTTAGTTTTGTTACTAGCCCACAAATCAGTTTAAACCCAGGTTATAACATTCTAATTAAAAATAAGAACTGGAAAAAGACTGCAAAGAAGCTCAAACAACACATCTACTCAGTTTTACAATCTTCAAATTCAGTTTGTATTTCGAAACCCAACTCCCCAATACATACCACCCCATATGAACCTACATATTACCCAAGCAGTCTAACATCAGAACTAAATATATAACTTTCAAACTAATGTATTTAAACCTATATTCTACAACATTTACATGAGAAAATCATTTAAAAAAACTCGTATGAACTGATATGAAAAGTTAGTATACTGAATATTCACAGGAAATGAACTCGATATTAAGTTAACCCCAAACATCAATCAAAACTAAAGTAAAATATCAAAACAGTGGTTGGTAAATCGACCCCAGGGTGTGCTCGTGTCTAGGGGCCCCTCACGTGTCCAAGGGACTGGACACATGTGTGTCCAAGAGCGAGGAACCAAAAATCCCCAAAATTGGATTAAACAGTCAGTCCAGTCGACCATAGACATCGAGATATCTCTCTCTCTCTCGATACTAAATGAAATCCAATATAACTTGGGGAATGTCTTGACAAACATTGCCCCTAGGTCTTCATCAAATCTTGTGTCCAAAGACCCTGTGTGTGACTCGAGTAGCAGGACAGCCGACCCAGGCTACTGTGCAGCGTGTCCAAGAGCCAAACGTGACACAAAATGATACGAAAAAAATGCTCAGTGACTGAGAAATCAACAAGCCATATCAAAACCATAAATCCTATTCAAACACAACCTGAAAATAGTAAAGGAAAACCTATTGAGGTATTAGGTCGAACACCTAGGAGACCTACTGATACGTGTCTGATACGGACACATATCCGACACAGGTTCAGGTCAGCTCCTACCCTAGGCTAGAGGGGACCTAGGGCTATGCATCCATGATGATAAACCAATAGTTTAAATGGAGAATGAGGGATTTACTAATGGGTGTCTCGAGCTCAAAAATTTTCAAAGTGCAGTCCCTTTTCACTGTAGCTCGAGCACAAGATGATCCCCAAATTAGTATTCTACCTCCATGGACAGTAAGAGGGTAATGGTTAGGTCACAATGCAAGAAGTTTGGTTGAAAAGGATGAGGAATGGAGACGTTATGGAGAAATGAAGTTGAGCTCACCTTGTTCTTGAAAAGAGAGAATGAAAAAGAGGCAATGATTTGGGAGGGATTAAATAGGCTCAACTAGGGTTTTGGGCTGGCCACTTCTCAGATTTTGGGATCCCATCCAATGGTCACCCTCATATCATGTCAAATCGATGGCTAGGATGGAACCTAGGTTTCAATGCTAGTCTCAACTAACTATAACTAGCTAGTCTAACTTGATCATTCTAACCAAGGACTAGTCATGACTAATCCAAGCTAACTAACCCTAGTCTAGGCCATGTCTAATCTGGGTTAGGGCTAAACTTCTAGGTTTAGGACTAATATAACACGTAGCAATATTTAATTAATAATAAATTCACATGCATCCCAATAAATTCTAATAAATTCTATGAAATTCAAATAAATTCAAATTGACCAAAATACCCCTAGGACCAAAATACTCCTAGGCTAAAAATAATAAATGAAACACCCTAATCACATGGCTAGGCTCTAGGTCAAGCTGTCTCTAGGGTTACACTAGTAAGACACCAAATCACAAGTAATAATTTTAAATAGTTTAAAAATGATTAAAAATCACCAAAAATTATAATATGAAATAAACATCAATAATAATTATAATTATAAAATTTCAAAATTACCCTCATCTGAAAAACTGGGTGTTACAGTACTTGCAAGCAGAGACCTAAAAATTAGATAGAAGTGGTATCACTTTTATTAATTGTAAGAATATTATATTTCCTTTAAATATAAATGTTGTAAGAGTTGTAACCAATTTAGAAATGTGAATGAGCAATAAATGTTATATTTTGTGATTTTTGAGCATCTTGGTCGTGACAGCGTTCTACCGTCGACTCCGCGGCGTAGGCTGGCTTGGACACGTCTTGTATCCGAAAAAATAGGTGCAGATTATGACAAGTTTTGTGGTGGCCCATGCAGGTCTGTTTTTGCAAAATATGCGAACTCGTGATGGTACTTAAGTTAGTTGTACCATTGCGAATTTGCGACTAGGAAATGCTCATTCACAAATAGGAGTAAATCAATTTTAAGAGAATGGCTAGGATTTGGAGTCCCTAATTTAGTTTGACATTAGGTAATTAAGGTTGCTACATAGGTCTCACTAGATGACTTTCATAGTAGGATGCACTATAGCATTTTGATTCGACGGTATTTCTAAGGATTGTAGATTCGTAACCCACTTTCCAAAATTTTGAGAATATCCTTTTATTTACTTATTTGAATTAAATATGATTTTTAGAATTTAGAAAATTTTAATTTAATTAATTATTATTATGGAATATCTTAGTCATGGTTAAATTTTGGAATGTCTAATGACTAGAAATAATGGCACGGATAGTGCAGTGGCGTGCTTTGACTAGGGTATTAGCTATGGTTGAGAGGATCGAACAATGAGTGGGTTCAAACTAGGAAAACCAGGCCAAGTTGTGACTTGACCCAAAATATGTTTATATATTTTTATTTATTTGTTACTAGGATTATTGGCTTTTAGAAATTCCAATTGTTCCAAACTAGCCCGAACCCAACCCAAGCCATGCTAGTTATGTAGTGCGACCAACGACGTCCATATAGATATATGGATGTGTGTACATATTGGTAGTCCATTTTGGTCTTGTGAATAATTTCTATAAATATATTGAATATAATATATGTATTATTGCTATTTAAATTCATATTTTACTTGAAAATAGAAAACCTTCTCTTAGAATGTTATTTTGGGATTATTGGGATTTACTTAGGCTATACATATATACTTTTGTAAAAATATATTCCAAATAGGTAGACATAGTGTTATATACATATTTTTTCCTCGATCTTGAATATTAGAGAAATATAAATATAAATATAAATTTCTTTTGCCTTCGATCATTTTTTCCTAATCATGATCATTTGTACAACTTTACCTTATGTCTTTTCTAAACAACGCCATATCATAAGTTCGTATCACTTGTGTTCTTTTCCTTGGACCTAGGAAATTATTTTATAACTTCTCACTCAATTGTCTACTAATCTCGAGTTAAGTTTTTTTTTTGATTCAAAAGTTCCTCTCAATCGTAGAATATCTGTGAAGGATTATAAGATTTTTTTACTTATCTTGCCTTCGACCATGTCCTTCCTAATCAATCGTTTAATTTTTAAAACTTATACATTCCCTTCAAGGATAGATACATACACTTTCCTATAAGGATCAATTTGTTCAAATTTTTAGCTTTCTCTATCTTGGTCAATTTGTTTCAGGATTTTTGAACCTCCGTTGAGATTTTAAGGATGTAGTGGAATGGTTGATCGGTGACTTATGATGGCAGACAGCCGCACACTGTCGCCACTTATTCGACTTATGGAGACTGTGAGTTTACTGCAGCCAGCAGCGCACTGCGAGGCATGATCCCTAAATTGAAGTAATCTCGAGCAAGTATAAGTTATCAAATATTGTCAAAGCTATATCTTGGTCGTCCTATCTTCGTCTTTAAGTTGTTATGTCCTGAATTGATAGAGTTGATGGTGTATTCGTTACCGTATCCTTGCTTGAGTCATAGAATCAAGAGTTTATTGTAGCTAGCTGTACATTGGCGAGGCATAAATTCTTGGTAAAACGAGTTCGATTACGTTTACGAGTTTCGAATACCCTAGAGACTACGTCTTATTGGCATATAACTATTAAGTTTTCAAATTGATTTTTGTTTATTTCCAGTCACAATCTTCTCAATAAACCGGTAATTCTCCCTTCCTTTCTTATCCTTCTATTTTTCAGATTGTCATCTTTTAATGAAATTTCGACTGGATTCCTAAACTTATCTAGATTTTGATTCTTAACTCGTGCCTAAATAATTATGGATAAATATTTTAAGCATATCGAAACGATTTTGGAATTAATCACCCTTGAACAATTTCGATCATGACTAGACTCTTTTTATTATATTTCGATCGAGTCAATTCGTATCCTTCCCTAGGTTCGATACTATAATCATGCCTAAACAATTTTGCTTAACTAATTGATCGTTCCTAAACAATTTTGATCACGACTAAACTCTCTTGACTATAATCATAATCGTGCATATATTTCAAATCGATTATTGCTAATGTTTTATTTTGTATTCCATTTTGATCATGATTATTTGACCTTGTTCATGCTCGTGCAAACTTTCTAATTTTATCATGCATAGATGACTTGCATGATTAACCTTGATCGTGACTGTATCTTAACTTATCTATGGGACTATAGCCTTGTTTAGATTGCATCTGGAACCTTGATCATTCTTTAGAAATTCGGTTGTAACTAGACCATTTGACTGACTATTGATCGTGCCAAATCACACTCTCCTTTTGTCTATTATCCTTATCATTTTGATCACATCTACGATTACGCGTGACCAATCAGATCACGAATCATATCACCCCTTTGGTTATACCATTTGTCGTTTTATTCATATCAATTAAAAATTTTGGTTTCTTGATTATTCTTCATAGTCGTGCCTAATCGTGTTCTTTAAAAAAATTCTAGGGTAAATATTTCTAAGGTGGGTAGATTTGTAACTCTACCTCCCGAAATTTCAAAATTTTATTTTTATTTTGTTTGCCGTGTTTAAACCTTTCATCGAGACTTTGCAAATGTTATTTGATCAAAATATTCTGCGTCGCGAGATTTGTCTTCAAAATATTCTTATTGGCATATAACTATTAAGTTTTCAAATTGATTTTTGCTTATTCCTAGTCACAATCTTCTCAATAAACTGGTAATTCTTCCTTCCTTTCTTATCTTTCTAATTTTCAGATTGTCATATTTTAATGAAATTTCAACTGGATTCCTAAACTTATCAAGATTTTGATTCTTAACTCGTGCCTAAATAATTGTGGATAAATATTTTAAGCATATCGAAACAATTTTCGAATTGATCACCCTTGAACAATTTCGATCATGACTAGACTCCTTTTATTATATTTCGATCGAGTCAATTCGTATCCTTCCCTAGGTTTGATACTATAATCATGCCTAAATAATTTTGCTTAACTAATTGATCGTTCCTAAGCAAATTTGATCACGACTAAACTCTCTCGACTATAATCATAATCGTGCATATATTTCAAATCGATTATTGCTAATGTTTTATTTTGCATTCCATTTTGATAATGACTATTTTGACCTTGTTCATGCTCGTGCAAACTTTCTAATTTTATCATGCATAGATGACTTGCATGATTAACCTTGATCGTGACTGTATCTTAACTTATATCTATGGGACTATATCCTTGTTTAGATTGCATCTGGAAGCTTGATCATTCTTTAGAAATTCGGTCGTAACTAGACCATTTGACCGATTATTGATCGTGCCAAATCACACTCTCCTTTTGTCTATTATCCTTATCATTTTGATCACATCTACAATTATGCGTGACTAATTAGATCACGAATCATATCACCCCTTTGGTTATACCATTCGTCGTTTTATTCATATCAATTAAAAATTTTGGTTTCTTGATTATTCTTCATAGTCGTGCCTAATCGTGTCCTTTAAAAAATTTCTAGGGTAAATATTTCTAAGGTGGGTAGATTTGTAACTCCTCCTTCAGAAATTTTCAAATTTTATTTTTATTTTATTTACCGAGTGGTTGAATGTCCGTAAGAACAATATTCTTGTGCCTTGCAAATTTGTCTTCAAAATATTCTGCGTCACGAGATTCAATGATATGATTTGACTCAATATCAAGAAATCTCCGAATATTACTTTTCTCGGCATACCCCAAGAAGATCGTCTTTGTAGTCCTTGTCCCAAGCTTCTGAATCTTCAGATCTGGAAGCTTGATATATGCCAGACACCCCCCACTCGAATGACATTTAAGTTAGGTCGGACCTTGAACCAGAGTTTATGAGGATTAATGTCTGAAGTTGCATGAGACACTCTATTTAGAATAAAAATGGCCGTCAATGCAGCTTCTCTCCAGTAGCACTTTGGAAGACCCATAGTCAACAACATTGAGTTAATCATTTCTATTAACGTTCTATTCTTCCTCTCTGCTACTCCGTTTGATTGAGGAAAGAACGGAGCCGTAGTCTAATTGACAATTTCATGTTCTTTGCAGAACGATGCGAATTTATGACACCTGTACTCCCCACCTCGATCACTTCTAATTCTTTTGAGTTGTTGTCCAGTCTGCCACTCAGCTTCGGCTATGAACTTCTCGAATGCTTCGTCTTTAGCCTTCAGCAAGTAGACGAATGCATACTTAGAGAAGTCATCGATAATGGTTATGAAATACGTCATCTCGGCCTTTGTAGAGAACTGTTTGAAGTCACAGATATCGGACTGTACCAACTCCAGAAGATCTGTACTTCGATAAACCCGAGGAAAGGGTTTCCTTGTGATCTTCGTTTGAGCACAAACTTCACATTTCTCTACCTTACCCCCACACTTGGAGATAAGTCCTAGACTAGACATTCTGTTTATTCGTTTACAATGAACATGTCCTAGCCTATTATGCCATAGCTCAAGAGTATAAGCATAAGGAGTTATTGTATTAATTACATTGGACTGATTTATAAGCTAAATTTTGAACATTCCTTCAGTACAATAAGCTTTCCCAAAATATGTTCCCTTTATGGACATCACCATCTGGCCAGCATTGATGTCCATCCTGAGGCCTACATTACAGAGTAGGCCTCCTGAGATCAGGTTCTTTGTGATAGCAGGTACATGCTTCACACCTTGAAGCGTTAGAGACTTTTCTGAAGTCAGCTTTAAAACTACCGTCCCGATCCGAGCACTTCAGCTTGTGCCTGGTTCGCCACCAGAACCACTTCAGAAGTTGGTGTGTAGGTGGTAAATCACTTCTTGCTGGAGCAGACATGGCAGGTGGCTGCAGTGTCTACCAACCACTCATAGTTAGCCTCCACCGCATCGACCTGCGCAATCATAACAACAACATCAGTGATCATAGATACCTTGCTAGGCTCTCCTTGCACTGATTGCTTGGTCTTTGCTTTGCATTCATTCTTGAAGTGACCCTTCTTACCACACTTGAAACAAGGCATCTGAGACTTTGCCTTCTTTTGCTTGAAGGAAGTCCCCTTCACGTTTAGATTGTTAGGGTCCTTCTTCTTGCTGTGGGAAGCCGCATGCTTTCCTTTCGGTTTCCGTTATGAACCAGATTGGCATTAGCCAATTTCTTGGACAGTGCGTCTACCTTCAGTTGAGCCCTCATCTGGTCCTAAACGTAGATTTTCTGCTAGAGATCGTCGAGACTGACCTCCAACTTCTTCCTATGCATATTTGCATAGAACTTGCTCCAGCCAACAGGGAGCTTCGAAATGATCCCTCTAACAACAAAATTGTCGGGAAGGGGCATCGCCTCGTCTTCCAACTTTTGTCGCAGCTTCAGGAACTCCTTTACTTGTGGCAGCATTGACTTTTCGTCCTCAAAGAACCATTTGTGATATTTCTCAACAAGAAATATCTTGCTACGATTCTTATCATCTCTGTACAGTTTCTCCAGAGACTCCCAAATCCTTCTGGCAATAGTCTTCTTTGAATAAGATTCGACAAGAAAATCTTCTATAGCATTTAGGATCATAGGCCTACAAATGCTATTGTCCCTTCTTTACTTGACCTGGTTCTTAGTAGCCGCAGAGATTGCGGTCGCAGATTCAGTTTCTGGAATAGTAGGTTCCTCCTCAAACAGCACGTGATCAACATCAGAGAACTGAATATTGAGAAAAAAAAAATTTCCAGATTTGATAGTGTAACCCCTCTTCCCGAATCTTTGAAATCTCTTTTATTTTAATTCATTTTTGAAAAATAAAATTATATTTTATCTCCTAGTATAGATATTTTAGAAAATAAAAGTGATATGTCTAATTTATTTTATATTAAAGAATTATTAAATTATACTTTATGATTCGAATTTATGACATCTGTTTTAAGTAATATTTGATATTATTGAAAACTCAGTTCGAATTACTATGGTTATCAAATATTAAAGTTAGATTTAATTAATCTAGTTTTATTTATGAAGATATATAAATATTTAAATTACTCTTAACAACATTTTGATAATTGATTTTATGAAATTTATTTAAAGATTATTTAAAATACTATTTTCAAGTATTATGTTGATCCTTTATTTGAGCTAGATTTTAATTCATATTATTCAAACTAGTTGATAATACTAAATCTTAATCTAAAGTCTTGATATGATCAATTATTTGATTTAGAATAAATTTGGTTTAAATAGTCTTTCGATTTTATATTAATGAGTTAGATTTGATTAAGCAAGTTAGGAATATTTGATTTGATTTAAACTTTCATAAACATTTATCTGGGAGGATTCTAATACTAATTCATACAGAAATATCCAAATTTTCTTGTGCTATTCGAATACTAAAATTCCCAGCATTCACATCCAAAATTAAATTCGATATCTTCTAATTCTTCTAGGATTAACCCCAATACAATCCATGAATAGAAATAAGAGACATCAACCGATCCCCCTCATCCCTTTCAAAACCCTACGAAACTCCCTGACTGCAACCACCCCGCTCCATCATCCATCATCCATCATCATCAACACCGCAACACCTCCGGTGCCTCCGTCTAGTGCTTCCGGCGTTCCGCCCTACTCCTCAGGCTCCACCGGCCAACGGAGTCCCCTGCCACGACAGGTTCGAAGGAACCAGTCCGCTGCGATCGCGTCTCCGATCCGCGCCTTCGAATCGTGCCTCGCCTCCGAGAACGACGTTGGAGACCATCTGCCTGCCATGCCTCCGGTCGCCGTACACCTTGCCGTTTCGTGCTCGTCTCGGCAGTCGCCCCGGTATCGTGCATCCCTTCGTCAGGGCCCCGCCGGCGTGACCTCCTCCGTAGGATAGCACCGCCTTCCGATGGTCTTCTCCAGTGGTGCCTCAAGCTGTCCACCACTATCTGCACCAGCGCCGGGCACGGCGAGCGTCGCAGAGTTCCCTTTTTCGAGCCGAGACCGGAATCATCTCGTTGAGAAGAACCTCTGTAAGACCCCACCTCACACATCTCTCTCGCCCTCCCCCTTTTAAATCTTCTCCCTCTTTGAAGAAAGGAATAGTTCCATGAAGTGACTGAAGCCTCTTTCTATTCATTATCTTTCCTTTGTTCGAGAGTATTAAGTTTAAGTGGGCTCTCTGAACAAGGATAAAGTTATGCTTCATCTAAATTTTAGACCCTGCTGTCTGTATTAGTATAGTAGTATTATTTTAATTGTAAAATAATTAGAGAGTATCAAATAGGAATTATTTTGTGGACGTAGTTTTGGTCTTGGGGCTATTGGGCAGACCCGATAGGACATGGGTTGGGCAAGTATAGGGATTGGGTTAAGATGATTTTTCAAGATATTGATTAATAGTATCAGTAGGTATTTATTATTTAAAATCCATGTAGAGATACTGTGGCAAGTGTTTATTAGAGTACAGTGTATATACATATAGTATAATATTATGAGTATTATTATAGTGTTTATTACCATTAGTTTATATTGCTGTTAATTTTTTTTTAATATATTATGAGTATTATTATAGTGTTTATTACCATTAGTATTATTATATTGCTGTTATATATATATATATATATATATATATATATATATATATATATATATATATATATATATATATATATATATATATATATATATATTTTAGGGTTATCTATATTAATGGGCTTTTAGTCCTTTGGGCCTAAAAGCTTGGATATTATATAGGGTCGTTAACAAATCGTCTGGTATATATGTTTACCTAAATAGATTTTTATAACCTTATGTTTCTAAATAATATAATAATAATAATATGTTTTAAAAGAGATTATAAATTATTGATAATTTCGTAATATCTATTAAATGGTTCCAATTTTAAGATATATATACACATGGGTTTTACGTGTTTCTATAACTATCATACAATAAATAATTTAGAACATTATAATTTATATCTTTTTATATATCTAAATAGCAAATAGTTCTAAATAGAATTTTATATCTTTAGATGGTTTTCTTAAGAGTCTTTCTAAATATGTTTGTAAAGTTTTCTAAATAGTTTATGAGTACTTTTCTAAGTAAATAAATTTGTATACTCTTTCTTTATTTAAATTCCTTATTCTATTAGATAAATCCTTGATCATAGCTAATCATACTCCTATTTCTTTTGCCAACTTGGACTTCTTCATATATATACTAGCTAATCGGACTATGATTAACTCAATGGAAATATCGGTTTTACCAGCAAAGGACCACATGCAAGTACACTTTCTGATTGCTTTTCGATTCATAGTATCTATAAATTTCATGTTTATATATATGTCTTGCTGCTTGTTGACACGCTCGTCACACGGAGTAGTCGGGAGAAAAATATCTTAGAAGACATGTGGACTACCCAGAACTATCCCCATGATGTCTATTCGTGAATAATAATAGTTGCACACGACACGTGCAGGGTGCCGGATTTACCCCCTAGCCGTTCACATGTCGAAACGGATATTTTAATCACATAGATAGTTGTATTTTATTTGTTTCCTTGTCTTCTCCACCTCTTGCCATGTCATCAGTACCTTCTAGTTTCATCTCTCATATGTTATTTTCATGTCTTAATAGTTCTATTGTGTTCTCGTATTGACGTCGGTTTGTGTGCTTGTTCCATTCCTGACTGGAAACCAACATTTTTTAGGTTAGCTATGGCTTCACTTAGCGTGGGGAGATACGGGTATACTTGCAGGCAGAGCCTAGAAATTAGATAGAAGTGGTATCACTTTTATTAATTGTAAGAATCTTGTATTTCCTTTAAATATAATGTTATAAGAGTTGTAACCAATTTAGAAATGTGAATGAGCAATAAATGTTAAATTTTGTTATTTTTGGCATCTTGGCCGTGACAACGTTCTACTGTCGACTCTGCGGCGTAGGCTGGCTTGGACACGTCTCGTATCCGAAAAAAGCAGGTGCGGGTCGTGACAGATAGTGCTCACCATCAAATTGTTCTAACTTAGAGAAGTTAGGATTGACTAGCGAAGCATGAAAGTTTTCCATCGTAGCAATTAAGCTTTGAGATTGTTATTACTGGGGCACAATTTTCGATAAAAAACTGAGAAAATGAAACAATTATAAAAACAAGTTTCAACGCAACACTTCAAAGAAGGTGCACAACCGACATGCTTAGAGGATTCTGAGTTACGAAAATCTAAAAAAATTTGTAACAGTAGCAAACGACAGTAGTACTTCTAAAAGAAGATACTAAGCGAATTGCTATAGGCAGCAGCAACTTGGATGACAGGCGATAGATAGAAAATTGCTGGGGTGATCACCGTTGCTCAAAGCTTAATTTGCCCCATACGAACAGCTTCAGGAACCAGCAAGTTCGACGAGAACTTTAGAACACTCCATCTTCTGACTCATCGGATGGCAGCGAACTCCTGTGGCAATAAGTGGCGCAGGTACTGCTCTTCTCTGCTCTCTCGAACTTTGTGAAACTGTGTTAAAAAATACTTGTAAATTTTTGTATATTCTATGTGTATTGAGAGAGAGAAGAACCTTATATAGGCCCGCGTTTAACTGTCCAGTTAGCAGAACGTTCAGGACGTGGTAAAAACCGCTTCTGAAAGTGTTGTAACTGCTCAAATCGTGCACAGACACCATCTAGGCCAACTGGAGCACAGCACACGCGCCACCCGTACAACGTGCGCATCGTGCGCAACTTGCTTACTATACGTACAGCGCCATTGGCGCACTCTGCACAATCTGTGCCAACCGTGCGCCAACAGGCTGCGCCTACTGGCGCGCCACTGGGCCGCAAACTGGGCGCACCACTTGGCCGTGCAAGATCACGCAGCGAGCACAACTTATGCGCACTATGCACCTAGTGACGATGCTGACGTGCTAAGTGTGCCAACAAAATGCCACATTATGCCTCATGAGCCCATGAACCGAGTCCGTGTCCGGGCCCGAGTCGGGCTTAGCTCCATTGGAAATTAATTCGCAAGAGCAAAAAACATGAATGCTTTCATTGTTGATTTAGATTTTTCCTATTATAAAAATACCCCCACATGGCACACCCATATGCACCTCTACACCATATGTGCATCTCTAAACATGCATAGCTATTATAGAGATACATCCTTTTGTCTAGCCGATGTGGGACTAAACTTTCCAATAAAAAGGCCAAACTCCAACAGTTCATACCTATGGAAGGGAAATATTTTAGGACTCACTTTTAAGTGGTCATTTGAGCACAAGGGTAGTCTTAAAAGATCTCGATCTAAACTATATGTTGATACCAAATATGTGATATAAGAATTTAAAATCATTTAAAACTTTATTAATCAGGAACTTAATTAGAGGTATAGTCAAAACTGACTTAAATTGGAACCTGCTGATTTGGAGGCATATTGGAAGCTGCTAAATTGGAAACTTCAGTCAGGTAGCTGATAACAAGTTACAAATTACATATTCATTGACCATTCCGAAAACCGAATGTAGCTATACATAAATGAATCAGCTGACCGTTCGATCTAATAGATTTGCCACTAAGTTGTCATTAAATCCGATAACCGAATTTATTGTATCCATGTCTCATTGTTCTGGCAATGTAAAACCTAGGAAACAGAATCATAACAGCAAGTTTTCGCTAAATGGACCCAAAATACATTTAAGATTTTGCATCATTCGTTTCTTTCACAAAATACCAGTTACCAATCAAACTGATGACGTTCCCATGTGAATTATTAACATGATTAAAGAGAACAGTTAACATCAAATAGTTTACTTAAATTTTTAACTTGTTGGTTGTGCAATTCTAATCGTTTACAAATAGAGTTGACGATTTTATAATTAAATCTTTTTATGTTCCTTTGTAATGTGTTTATGGATTTTAAGTACAATCTATATTTGAAATATTAGTTTCTTCATGCCAATTTATATTTTTGTGTATTATGAAAAATTTTATGTTGAATTTTGGCCTCCTGTCATGTCATTGAACATTTGTTCGTTCATAGTCACCTATATGTCATATATGTACATATAACTCTTGGTCAGATTCATGGCCCCTATGATAATATCTAAATAAAGAAAATTTCCTTATATGTAGCAATAATTTCCTGTCCCTGCTGGGAACACTTGCCACTTATGGCTACATACATAAAAACCCGAATCGAGTCCTATATGTATGTATTGTTGCCATACATAAATGGAGCCAAACTCAGTATATAACTTAAATCCTCCGCCACCCCCTCCACACATCCTAACAGAGACCTCAACTTATTAGAGTGGAAAATATCCCGAAGTCGGATTGGGTATTCCTATATATAATAGAAATATTCAATAATATGGGACAACACATTTAAAATTAATTGTGTTAGGCTTCTAAATAATTAAGCCAAATTAAAGTGGTCTATTTGGAAATTGGCTTAAGGGTACATAATTGTCATGGAATTAATATGTAGATACCGGAGATAATTCTAGTTCGATGAGGGCCAAATTAGAAATATCAAATATATAAATATATGTAGTCATTAGGGTTATGGTCCCCAACTTATACGGCCATCAAAAGAGAGGTTTTTCTCTTTTTTTCTTTTGTATCCCCATCAACAGAAAGAGAGGGACAAAGGATTCAGATTCTTCTTTGTCATTAGGGGTCGTAGTGTAGCTCCCCTTCCCGAAATTATAAAATATCTTTTCATTATTAATTATTTTTTAAATAGTGATTTTTAGACTGTACATAAAGGGTATATACACCATTTTAGACCTATTGCATCTTGATTATTATTATTTATTATTAGTTATCGAGGTTATATAATATTAATATTATATTATGTTATTAAATAAATAAATTATTTATTATTAATAGTTACTAGCATATTGCACGTGTTTTAACATTCTTTTAATTAACTTAGGAAGACTTTTTGGAAGACCAAAGGATAGTCTTCGTAATTACTAAATTGTCCTTATTAAATTAATGAACCTTTTTAATTAGTATAGACATGTAAGGATATTTTTGGAATTCAAAGTTTCACCATCAAATTTTCATATTATAAGTAGAATAGATTATTATTTTATCAAAGATATATATATATATATATATATATATAATATATATATTATATAATGTGTGTTGGTGTATATATAATATATCTATATATATATATATATATATATTATATATGATATATAGACATAATAGGTGTACATGTGGATATTATATATTATATATATATAGATATTATAATATTAATATATATATAAATATATATATAGATATATATATATAATATATATATATATAATATATAGATATATAATATTTATTTTTATTTTATTATATTATATAAATATATATATAATATATATATTATATATATATATATATATCTATATATAT
>JANAVB010038289.1:0-20000 GCA_029216955.1 Iris pallida
GCGCTACCACGTCGCATGATGATAGCGCTACCTACGCCGCACGTCGAAAGTAGTTGCGACCGATAGGACTGACAGCGCTGAAAGCAACTGCAAGCATGCACCTAGCGCCTTGCGTATATGCTAGCCGAATAAAACGAGCGCACGAGCGCAACATATCGCACAAGCGCGCCATCAAAGCGCCACTTTGCATCCTTCGTCCGCTCGAGTCCGAGTCGGCTTAGCTCATAAGGATTCCCAAGTGATGACCAAAATAAAGATTGTTCTTTTGAAGTTTAAACTTAATCTTTATGTTTGCAGACGCTACAATGAGATAGAGCAAAATAAAAGAAGGAAAACCAAAAGTCAATCTCCTTGCTGGGGTGAACGAGGTCACCGTTGATCAATACAAGATTCGTCCTGTATACGGTTTGTCCCTAGGAACCAACAAGTTCACAAGAGAGCAAGTTCATAAGAGAACTTCTGGAACGCTTTAGGTCACCTTCGAATGACTTGGAACAATGAGCAAGTTTTGCTCTCTGCGGCACATAGAACACTGTGTGCATAAGGTGGCTGCTGCCAGCCGTATAGACTCTCTGGCTGCTGGGTTCTCACTACTATCTATTTTTTCAACCTTCAAATGGTGGAGGAGAGGCTCTATTTATAGAGCAAATCAGCACCTATGCGTGCATATGAATGCATATGTGTGCGAGTGTCCTATGCGCCGACATCGCAGTGCGCGCACATGATGACAGCACCGTCTATGCTGCACGTCGAAAGTAGTTACGACCGACATGACTGACAGCGCCGAAACAACTGTGAGCATGCGCCTAGCGCTTGCGTATAAGCCCCGAATAAAATGAGCGCACAAGCGCAACATATGCGCACAAGCGCGAGCCATCGAAGCGCCACTTTGCACCCTTAGTCCTAGCTCGAGTCCGAGTCGGATTAGCTCCTAAGGATTTCCAAAGTGAGTGACCAAAACAAAAATTGTTCTTGATAAACTTAATTTCTCTAAAAAATCACCCCACATGGGCCACCACACCCCATGTACATATGTTATGCCAATGCAAGCAAAGCTATTATACTGGGAAGTACATATTTGTGATTTTTCAATGTGGGACTAAAGTTTCTATAGGCAAGTTATAAAACCACAACATATTAATCCTGATGACTGAGGGTGCTCTCCACAAATGAAGTTTTGTGGTTCCAATACACTTTCCAGAATTTGCTGGCGTGAAAAGTTATTCATTTGGGCTTTGCCTGATTATGAATGGAATGTTTAGGGTTGTTCCTTAGAGGCTGTTGAGCCCCAAATGAATGAGAATGCTTAATTTGAGAGTAATTTCTCTCAGCTACATAAATCAGGCAGATTAATAATATAAATGAGGCAGGTTATCAAACAATGAGAGTAATTTATCTCAGATACAGGGGCAAAAAAAGACACATGGCCGTTAGCTAAATGGCTGACTAATGGTCGGGGTAAACTGCCCTCTTTTTTTGAGGTGTCCATTTCTCTGGGCCGACGAAATAGTTTGTGATAAGATGTTGTCAAAAAAGTTCAAGTATTAAAGTCGAAAAGCTCGATATTCAGGTTATTTAAGTGCAATTTAAGTATCGTATGAATATTGTTTTCCAAATATTGAACAATAATTATAGATTTATAAATATTGTTCAACACACATGCATGTACCAACAACATTGAGTATAAATTCCACCAAAATAATAAAAATATTACATAATGTTCATTTATATCTATTTGTTAAAATAAAAATAAATTTCATATTTTTCTACCCTTTCTATCCTAAGACATATTTTTTTAATATCTTATATTAACATATTTTTTTTAATATCTTTGCATGTTCCAAACATTGTTACTTCATGTCCATTTTGTGGTTTATATGAGGAATCTAATGATCACCTATTTCTCCATTGCCAAACTGCAAAAGCTATTAGTTTTCTTCTACTATAGGCCTTCGAGTCGAGGATCGTCGTAAGATCAGTGATCTTCTTAATGATTGGTTGGATGTTTTTCATATGGGATCTATACTAACTTGGTTAATACGGAAAGCTAGCTAGATGTGCTATAATTTCAACAATGGCACTGTTTGCATTGACAACATTATTGTTCAAGCTTCTTATCTTATCCAATCCGCCAGTGGTTGGGAGTTTACTATTCTGGACAAATTACAGGAAATGCGGTCCATGAATAATTCTATGCATAAATGGTTGCCACCGCCAAATAATGTAAGTAAAGATCAATGTTGATGGAACAACATCTTCCTCCTCTTTTGCAGTTGCAACTGTTGCTAGAGATGACCAAGGTACCTTTATTTTATTAATGTTTTTTGAGATATCCGACGATACGTACGAGATTTTGTGTATGCTGCATTGCATGTTGGGTCCACTGCCTCCTTAACTTCTACCAAATAAATGGAAGAAATAATATGCCACCGTGGCTCGATCCACTGATCTTCCGCCACCCAGTCAGGGTTTTATACCTCTTCTCGATAACCACAAGAGCAACTCGAGTTCGGTACCTTTATTACAACAATGACTTGGTGTTCTCCAAAACCTTTACAAGCATGTATCAGTATTGAATCAGAACTTCGTGCCTTTGGACTTGGAATTGAACTAAGCTCAACAGAACTTCTATCATAGTGGAAGGAGATAATCTTTCAGTGTTTAGAATTCTACAAGGAGAAGACATTCCCAATCCTTGGCAACTTAATGACATGGTTAGTCAAATGAAGAAGTCCCTGGCAGCAGATAGTATTATTATCTCCTTCACGAAACGCGTACTGGAAACAAGGTTGCTGTTAGGCTTGCTAGAGACGCTCTACATCTCCAGGAAAATGAAAATGAATATTCATTCACCTCCTGACATTATCCATCTTTTACTTTTAGATGATTCTATCTTATGTAACAATTTTAACTTTGTTTCTTCTATTCGCGTATGAATGAATGAAAGTGTTTTATCATTCAAAAAAAAAAAAAACTTTATATCAACAAATATCGTGTCACTTAAAAAAAAAAAACCTATGCATGTCCTTGTTAGTAATTACCAGTGCAAATGAAGTTAGCAAAATACATTCCCATTTCATAAATGTCCATTTTCACAAATTGTGATCCAAGTTAGGCCAAAGTATACGAAGATGTTGGGAATCGGACATGCCCTCTTGCACTTCGATAGCCAAAGTATACGAAGATGTTGGGAATCGGACATGCCCTCTTGCACTTCGATACCGTGTCTGAAATGTTGCCGTAACGAAAGCTTAGGCCAACCCACATCAGATAACCAACACCCGTCTAACAAACACCAAGTACAGATAAATATAAGTATATGGCGGTGACTACGTCACATGGACAAATTCCAATCTATATAACTCAGGTGAAATTACAAGATTGACAAAGAAACAATGTTGAAACATTTGTCCTAATAGGTTAACCCCCTCACCACATTCAAGAAGAAACGACAAAGATTACAATAAAATTACTCACCAACCTGTAGCAATTTTTCTAACCGAAGTTGACGACTTTTCGATCAGATCTCCTCCTTCCTTCTATCTTGTATGGCGAAGTCCTAATAGCAAAGTGCAGACTTTCTCTTAGATCTCAGTGGACGAGCATCCCGAATCTCAACTTTTGTGATCTGCTTTGTGCCTCCACCCTCACCCATATATATAGGATGAGAAAAATCATATTTTAGGTCATAATAGGATTTTCTAAATAGAAATAAAATTGGAATCCTATTATACTTAAAATATTTCATCAATATCCTATTTTAGATTATAATAGGATTTCCTAAATAGGAGCCCTAAAATAAGAATTATATTATATCTAAAATCGTACAACACCAATTATAAACATCCAATCTAATCATATAGATTTTTGGACTCCAACAATCTCTCCCCCCAGTCTGATGAGAGGGTATTGACCCTATGGCTCCTCAACTGGACTCCATGCCTGTCGCCCCACGACAGAGTTCCTGCTCCCCCATGCCACTGATCTCCGATCCACCGAGCTGCTTTGCATCTTCCTTCGTCTCCAGCTGCTCGACCGTCACGTCGACGATAGCTGTCATGCGTAACACCTCTTGCACCACTGAGATCCTGCCGATATCAATAACACGACCAAGACCGAAGTTCATGATGATCAACCTCACTGCAAGTCTCGGCTGCATATCCCCGACATCCTTTATCCACCGAAACATGCTACCATTCCGTCGAGCTTCTTCACCCTGGGCTGGCCCAACCAAGCGGACGGTGCGGTCCTCCTGAGATTCAAACTGCTGAACCTGTCCACCTTCATGTCTGACACTAAAGCTCCTCCATACACATGCATCATCGAGTAGAACATTGTGCACTGTGCACGTCGTTGATGACCCACAGCTCTCCTTGAACTGTGTGAATGGAGATGACCTAGCCTCAGATTGAGTTTGCTGCAAACCTTTCCTCCCTAGCTTCGAACTACTGAAACCAATATCGCTATGTGAAGATTTGGAAAACCATAAGTTGCCAAAATCGGATCTGTAGAGCAAACCTCGCCTGGAGACCAACCACCTGTCATGGGACTGACAGACTGACCATCAATCTTTGACTCACCTCCATTCGTCGCTTTGTCTCGACGAACCGAATCCTCCGTAACCCTCAAAACTTCTCGAAGACCATCCGCATCAAGTTCCCGATGATTCAACTCCGGTCGTGTCACGATCCGCACCCGTTTTTCGGGATACGAGTGCGTGTCCAAGCTAGCCTACGTCGCAGTGTTGGCGGTAGAACGCTATTGTAGAAGCATAAAAAATCTCAGCTGAAGACATCCCTTCGCCAAAGCGCAGAAGATGCAAAAGACTTAGGCTCAGTACTAAAAAGATAAAACAGAAGATATGGAGAGACGTCCCTTTATTGTCATGTCTACCAAAGTCTAGTACAGACACATCAGGACTATACATAAGGGACTAATTCTAATCTTCTACAAAGGATCTAGTACAGATTCGATAGAAGCCTAGAGGGATCTACAAGGAATGCAGTCTTCATCGAAGCGCAGTCTTCCTTCTTCTCGATACACAGCTGGAAGATTGATCTTCATCGAAGCATGTTCTAATTTTCTTGTGGGCGCAGCCTCTCAGAAGCATATCAGTAACTCAGCACTTTGAAGAAGCCAGAGCCTTCAAGCCAGAGGCGCAGTCACCTGCCTGCGCCAACCTCCGAAATAAGATGATGTAGGCTCCCCCCTTCTTTTACTTCAGAAGCCAATGTCTTCACTCCAGAGGCACAGCTACTTGCCTGCGCCAATCTCAGACGCGCAAGGGTGTCATACCCTTCCCTTCGCAGCCAACGCCTTCACTGTTCAGAGGCGTAGCTACTTACCTACGTCCGCATGAGGCGCAGGACGGTGATATGCTCACACCACCTCCATTCCCACGGTGCAGTTGTCTGCTCCGGATCAGAAGCTTAAGTTACTTCTCTACAAGAGACTTGAGAACTCCCATCGCAACCAATGCAAGTCAACCTGTCGCTCCATAAGCACAGTAACTTCGCCAACCTGAAGCACAAGCCTACTTGTCGCCTACAGCACAGTGACTCTGGTAGCCCGAAACACAGCTTCATAAGTTTCTCTATATGCACAGAAGTCTCGTCGTCATTCGAAGCCAAGTTCATTCGTAGCCTGAAAGCACAGAGGTTCCGTCGTCTCGAGAAGCACGGTCTACTCGTTGTCCCAGAAGCACAGCAACACTTAGTCCTCACCAGAGGCGCAGGAAGCATGGGTCCACCCTAATTGGTTTGCTAAACCGCCTCTTGCAGAGAACATTGAGATTAAATCATGATTGATATCATATCAGATTGATTTAAATCTTAGACGAGGATCAATTAGACTTCAAATCTAGGATGAAATTCCAAGATTTACTCGGCTGTATCCGAACAAGAAAATAGGTACATGCCACGTGTCACCTCCTTCGGTTATGTTTATAACCACCAGAGATCTCGTTTGAGGGAAATCTCGATGTCCGCCACGTATTAGCGCCGCAGAAGCCCGTACCGTACAATGATGGCAGATTCTTTCATATCTCAGAACCCTAATGCACATCGCATATGTGCTCGGTTCTCTATAAATAGAAGTTCTTCTTCCACCAAAGAAAAGAGAGAAAAAGAGAGAGGAAACATTGACAATCGACAATCTTCAAAGGAGCAGCGATCTCTATCCACGAAGAGTCGACCACCCTCATCCACTTATCAACCAAAGAATCAACCAACCAACCATCTTCAAGGGATCTTCTCATCCAGACAGCCTCTTGATCGGTGATCCCAGAGTCCCATCAAAGGCGCCAGAGAGCCATAGCAAGGTTGATTCATCGTCATATCGTCAACGGAGTAAAGGAACCACTGCAGGGCTCGATCTCTACCGTCACACTTTCCCAGAAACCTCTTCTTCCTGTACTTAGAATTTTCTGTTTAGGACTTCCTTCTTTGTACACAGATACCTTATACGTTCAATAAAACAAAAAGTTTGTTCAACCTTTTGTTACGTCGAACAAAATGGCGACTCTGCTGGGAAATACCTTCTCCTCCAAAGAGAAGGCGGTGACGCAATCTGATGACAACTTGTTGGGAGCTTCTCAAGACCCTTGTTAGCAATTCGGCAAACGGAAAAAAATTCGGAACGACAAAAGTACGAGTATAAATCGGCACAATATAAGTAAAATACGGTCAAAAATTCGGTCAAAAATTCGTCTAACGAAAAATATTCGGATCAGATTTAATTCGTGTTTAGTACGTTTCATATGAACCAATTCGACACTAAAAATTTGGCATATATATAGGGTCCACCCACCTCTACTCCTTCATAAACAAGGGTTCAGTGTGAGAATAAGAAGAGGTTGGATGATGAAAAACCGAAATATTTTCTTTGATTGTTGCAAGCAACATGTGTAAAGACTCTTGGGTTTCTGTTTTTGGTTACTGTGAGACTTTTTTTTTCTTTCCTTTTGATAATTTGCCAGTCTTAATATCTAATAGCAGCAAGAGTCAAGAAAGTCAAAACTGTTGGGTTTCTTGGTCACATTTTTTTGGCTATTTTTTTAAAAAATTCGTATGGTACGTGTTTAAAATGCCACAAGCTTAAAATTTGCGTACAAATCTGAAATTTTCAAAAGTACGTAAGTATTATACGTTTATGTAAGATACGAAAAAATTCGCGTATAATACGCGTTTTATTCGGGTGATTGCTAACAAGGCTCAAGACATGCTAGTCGTACGCTTCGACTAGCAGGATTTTGAAGATCTCCTCTCTGATGAAAAGTTGAAGACTTCGAAGTGGTTCGTACAACCGAAGAAGACTCGACGTGTCTGGAGGCCTAAGGTGGCTGCAGCCAGCAGCACGATGGCAGAAACTGCGTCTCAGGACCCCCTCAACGTCAAGGCCACAAAGAAGATCCCGGCTGCTATAGCCTTATCCCCTCGCCCGATTTTCATCCCGAAAAAGTATGGCGAGAAAGATGGTGGTTCCACGGTTGATCTGACGAAGGAACGAGGCCAAAGGAAGCGCACACCGGTCCAACCCCTCATGACGGGAGTATTGCCGGTAAGGAGATCTGTCTTCGACAGAATCGCTTTCCCTTCAGGTAAACCTTCGACGGACTCTGAATACTACTCGCCCGCTGGGGGTAGTAGGAAGGGATCCCAGGTGGCTTACGCTTCGTACAACAAGCGTGCGACACCAGCGGCAGACCAGAGGCCCGTATTGACAGTTACACGTGTAGTCGACGGAAAGCTATACAAGACTGGCTCTCGCGCTCCGATGCCTCAACCACCCGAATCTTCCTTCCACGGGGGTACTCCTGCGCGTAAACCAAGCCATGGTGTACGTCCCACGGAGAGGGAGCCACGCGAGCAGCGTTCCCGCAGAAGCGACAAGAGGCTTCGTCGCCAGACCCGCTCTGACCGTACTTACATGCAACTTCCCTACATGTACAATAGGAGTGCTACGACAGAAGATCCAACCCTCTCCCAAGCAGAAGAAGAATCTGTGGCACAGGATGTACCTAAATCAAGGCACTCTTGTACCAAGATTACCATCAACTGCTGTTGTCAGCAGACGGCTGCGCCATCGTCGAGCAGGCGTTCCATCTTCCAGAGACACTACTCCACGCCGACCCCACGCCAAAGGCTTAACAGGGGGTCGATGAGCCATAGAGAAGACGAACCCCGCATCGCCACATGCTACGCGACGCAGGGTTCCAGAGCTTTCAAGAAGCCCTCCCTGAATCCTTTCATATCAGTTGCTAAAATAAAGATGAGGTCAGAGAGCAGTAAAGCTAAGGTACCCGATGCAGGTGCGTTCCAAGGCACTCGTTCCAGATCTGCATTGGGTGCCTTGTCAAAAACTGGGAGTAGCCAGCCTCCTACCATGCACGACAACCATGTGTTCCAATCTGACGAGGCACAATACGACACGGATGTCTACGTTGGCGCAGCCAGTCACCAGACCGGGGGGTAGCAACCATACCGAGTCCGAAGAAGATCACAATCTTACGGTATATCCTCAGGACAGCGAGACTCAGGCGTCTGAGCCAGAAAGTGAAGGATCTATGGCTCCCTCGAGTCACCCTCATACTCGGTCTGTGTTCATGGCCGATGGCAATGAGGAAGACAACAACAAAGCTCTCAGACGTATCGAAGTCCTCGAGACGAAGTTAGATACGCTGATGGACACCATGAAGACCCTGTCCTCGGTCATAATCGACCTCAAGAGTGGCATGGCCCCCCTGCCTCTACACCTGTGCATGATCTGCCAACCAATGACGAATCCAGCAGGTTGCCTACTGCCAATCAGGCAGGACCATCATCGTCTACTCCATCGGCTACAGGGTCCTCAATACCGGCCGAGATATAACAGGCCATCAAGGAGCTGTATGCTCGTCATTATGTTAATGAGAAGCAAGCAACGCTTCGGAAGATGGGGATCCGGCAGCCATACCCTGCCGAGTGGGACAACGTCATCTATCCTCCCTAATACAATCCGCAGACACTTACACCTTATGAAGGAAAGGGGTCTCCCCGACAATACTTGAGGTACTTTGCCTCAGTAACGGGGCACCTGCCAAAGGATGACGTCCTCTTGTCCAACATATTCATAGGAGCCCTGCAGGAGGTAGCCTATGAATGGTTCTGCAGCATTCCGGACGACTGCATCTCGTCATTTGAAGACCTGAAGACTCGGTTCGTGGACCGATTCTACGAAGTGGGCATGGATATGACCATGTCGACCCTCATAAAAATTGTCCAGAGGAAGAAAGAGCCTGTCCGCGCATACATCGAGCGCTTTCGCCAGGCAGCCCTCAGATTACCATCCGACATGCCCGAGCCCATGCTTATGGACTCCTGCCGCAAGAACATGCTGCACGCTATAAAATTGTGGCATAGTGCTCCCTGCACAGAGTGGACACCTTTCATTACAGAGACGGATGTCGCACAAAGGAAAGCCCAGGACGCGCAGCTCCTGGGGCTATACTTTCCTGCGTCCGAAGATAAGGGAAGACGCTCGTCTAGCAACAACCCTAAAGACGGAAAAGGCAAGCAAGCCATGACCGTCAACATCTCCAAAGGTTTAGCAGTTGCGAACCCCAAGTCTGCGGAAGCGCAGAGGCTGAGGGAGACTTACTTCTTCAATGACGAGGATACGCTGGAGCTCTTCGAGATGCTTACGAAGAGTGGCAAACTGTCCATCCCGGCACCCAGGCGTCCTGATGAAGTAGGAAGGGTGGACCATCCCAAGTACTGCCATTATCACCAGTACATCCGTCACTCAACATAGGACTGCTATGTGTTGAAGGGGCAAATTCAGCACCTCATTAACGCCAACGTCATATCATTGGATTACGAGGAGAAGACCGTCACGGCCAACATGGTTACTCTCTAGTCTGAGAGTAGTCCAGCCGCAGAGGCGCAGTGTGACGTCATTCCTGTCCCTGATGTGGCAGTAGAAGTAGTCAATCTTCTAACAACATCGAGTTACGAGCAAGAGGACACCCTGTACTCTGATGACAGAGCCGTTCGGGGCTTCGAAGAAATGCTATTCGCCAACATGGTCTCCCTAAACCCCCCAATCGAGGACGAAGACCAAGCGTTCAAGTACTTCGAAGACGAACCCTGGGCGCAGCGCTTAGGATCCCAACGGGAGTAGCGTTTTGAGCAACGCAAACCCCCTACTGAAGATGAAGTCATCCAAGTCAAATTAGGAGATGAGGCCTCACCTAAGCCCATCTTCATCAGCAAAAGTCTAACAGAAGATGACAGACAGTCCCTAATATATCTCATCCGCGAGTATATCGACGTCTTCGCTTGGAGCTACGAAGATATGCCATGGCTAAACCCGCAAGTTGCCATGCACCGTCTCAGTATCCTGCCCCATGTTAAACTGGTCAAGCAGCAACAACATCGATTTTGTCCCAATATTATGGATGCTATTGAGGAGGAGGTCGACAAACTCATCGAGAGCGACTTCATTCGCGAAGTGCAGCACTCAGATTGGGTCGCAAATGTCGTCCCAGTCACTAAGAAGAACGGAAAGATACGAATTTGCATAGACTTCAGAGATCTCAATTCGACCCGTCCTAAAGATGAGTTCCCTCCCCCGATCATCGACGTGATGATTGACAACACCTGTGGCTTTGAGCGTATGTCCTTTATGGATGGATTCTCCGGCTACAACCAGATCAAGATGCTCCCCCGAAGATGAAAAGCATACGGCGTTCCGGACTCCGAAGGGGGTGTATTGCTACACAGTAATGCCTTTCAGATTAAAGAATGCGGGAGCTACCTATCAAAGGGCTATGAGTACCATATTCCGCAAGCATCTTCAGAAAACGGTAGAGTGTTATGTTGACGATATCGCCGTCAAAAGCAAGTAAAATTCAACCACTTGGATGATCTACGAACGGTGTTCGATCTAATACGGACATATCAGCTAAAAATGAATCCAACCAAGTCCTTTCTGGACATTTCCAGCGACAAGTTCTTAGGCTTCATCATCACAGCAAAAAGAATTCATATCGACCCAAAAAAGACTAAAGCAATTCTTGACATGGCACCTCCAAAGAACCTCCGAGAGCTTTGAGGTTTGTAGGGGCGACTGGCATATATAAGGAGGTTCATAGCAAATCTCTCTGGTAAATGTCAACCCTTCACCAGACTAATGAAGAAAAGGGTCACTTTTGAATGGACCGAAGAGTGCCAGCGCGTGTTCGACGACATCAAGAAGTACCTCACCAATCCTCCTGTACTGGTAGCCCCAGTCGTGGGGAAGCCTTTCCTACTGTAGGTCCGAGCCATGGATCATTCTCTTGGTGTCTTATTAGCCCAAAAGAATAAAGAAGGCCACGAACAAGCAATATATTATCTCAGCAGGACCATAGTTGGAGCCGAGCACTGGTATAATCCTGTTGAGAATGAATGTCTCGCCCTTCTCTTTGCCATCCAGAAGATATGACATTATGTGATCGGACAGACGATCCATGTGGTATCCAGGATCAACCCTCTCAGAGTCCTTATGACCAAGCCAGGGGCACTGAATTCATGACTAGCCACATGTGTAATCCTCTTGACTCCTTACGACATGGTGTTCGTCCCACTGAAGGCAGTGAAAGGCCAAGCGTTGGCAGATTTCCTGACGGTTCATCCGGTGCCAGAAAATTTAAAACTCTACGAAGAAATCCCCGATGAAGTACTGGAGTCCAACGCAGTTTCGGACAACTCGGTATAGCGCATGTTCTTTGACGGAGCCTCAAGAGCGGGGCCAAAGGGTGAAATCATAGCAGGGGTCGGGATCGTCCTTGTTACTCCGAATGACCTAGTTATCAATCGTGCATATTCTCTCACGGAGTTATGCACCAATAATGCTGCATAATATAACGCCCTCATCATCGGACTCCAACTCGCTAAACAGCTTGGGGTTGACTACATCAAGGCCTATAGAGACTCGAAATTGATCATCAGTCAGGTTCGAGGTCAGTACGAGGTTCGACATGAGGACTTAATCCCTTACCACCAGGCGGCAATCGATATTATATCCACGTTCATAGGGTTCTTTATAGAACATGTGCCACGGTTGTAGAATTTGGAGGCCGACGCACTAGCCGGTCTCGCCGCCTCTTTGGCTTACCCCATTGGATCTCATCGTACCGTTTCAGTAACGGGCCAGGAGTTAATCTGTTCAAAGAATGCCCTGCGCGCGTGTCAAAAATACTCGTTACAAGTAGGAACGGATGAAGGCACCAGGGATTGGCGGTTCCCATTTATAGACTATGCAGTTTATGGGATTCTGTCCGAAGACCCAAGAGAAGCAGCTTCTATCAGGAGACGCTCACTTCGTTTCTTCTACGATTCGGCCACCAAAATGCTATGTTTTCGCTCATACGACGGACTTCTCTTATGCTGTTTGTCTCGTACAGAGGCACAAGAAACACTCGGAGAAGCGCATGATAGAACCTGCGGAGCCCACCAGTCGGGCCCCAAGCTACAAGACCGGCTGCGCCGTATGGGCTATTACTGGCCCACTATGATGGTAGATGTTGTTGAGTATGCAAAGAAATGTCGGGCGTGCCAATTTCATGCAGATTTCATCCATCAACCTTCAGAATATTTATACCCCACGGTGGCCTCGTGGCCATTCGAAGCATGAAGAATGGATATCGTGGGGCCAGTCAGCCCGCCATCCTCCTGAAGACACCGGTTCATCCTCGCCATTACGGATTATTTCTCCAAATGGGCAGAAACAGTACCATTGGTAGAGGTAAAGACTTCCAACGTGATCAGTTTCATCAAACATCAAGTCATTTATCGCTTTGGAGTTCCCAGAAGGATCTTTCACGATAACGGTCCTTAGTTCGTAAGCCATGCCGGTTCTGTGACAAGAGCCGAATTCAGAATATGGCGTCAACAACTTATAACCCGACAGCTAATGGATTGGCCGAGGCATTCAACAAAACCATTGTCAAACTCCTCAAGAAGGTCATCTCCTCCAACAAATGTGACTGGAATGAGAAGTTAGGCAAATGTCTACGGGCCTACCGTATGATAGTTCGTACACCTACAGGCAGTACACCTTTCTCCTTGGTCTATGGGATCGAGATTGTCCTCCCCATAGAGATTCAAATCCCGTCCTTACGGGTAGTGATCACCAATCAGTTAACCGTCGAAGACAGTCAGCGCAGGTGGTTACAAGAGTTAGAAGCGTTGAATAAAAAGTGCTTGCTTGCGCAATAAAGGATTGAGCTTTACCAAGCTCGCATCTCTGGGGCCTTCAACAAAAAGGTCTGCGAAAGATCCTACCAGGTGGGCAACCTTGTCTTGGCAGTACGGAGACCGATGGTGATGACCCACAAGACAGCTGGGAAGTTCGAGCCCAAGTGGGAAGGACCGTTCGTCATAGAAACGGTGTACTCCAACGGTGCTTATCAGCTAGCTAAGCCTAATGGGGGCTTGCTAATGATGCCCATCAACGACAAGTTCCTAAAGAAGTATTACGTCTGAAGACAGAACCAACATAGGCACCCACATCCCCTAAAAAGGGTGTCCATGAGTTATGTTAAGGGGATCTTTCGCTCTCCCTCCTATCTATTCTTTCAAGTAGATGAAGCACTTCACGTCCATATTACCTCTGGATTGCTCCTCTACACCTGGAAGACGCGACTACCATGTCCATATTACCTCTGAGTAGTCGTTCTTCTCGCATCGGTTATATGATTATCCCAGCGGTCTAGAAAACAGTTCACGTCCATATTACCTCTGGATTGTTGTTCTATACCCCGGCAAAGATCAAGCCTACCACGTCCATATTACCTTTGGTCAGGCGAATCCATTATGAAGATTCCCTCTTTATTCTGGAGACAAAAGCAAAGGGAACAAGAAAACTTCTACATATAAAAACATGTGGCTATAAGGACCTATTACAGACTCTTCGTAGTTACATGCACAGAAGCAAAAAAAGCTAAAATTGCTGTACGAGCTCTCAATAGCACGGGCGAGGCGGTGACAGAGCCAATCACTTCCGGGTCAAAAGAAAGCCACCGCCCGAAGATGCTACTGGCCCGAGCCGGGGATGAAGACCAGCACAGGACTCCCCTATCTCCCCAGTTGGCCGGAGAGAGCAACCACAACAACATGCCTTGCTATTACTCGGAATGGCAAGCAATCCAAACCCAGGAAGCAGAGGTCCAAGACGCCATTGACGCCCACGACATCCAGGACGCGGGATGTCTCGAGATCCAGTAGTAGTTCTACTACAGCTTCTTTGGATAAGAAGATTTGCTACTGACGGCTGCCTCAAGCAAACTCCAGGATCATCAGGAGCCGAACATCGGGCAAGCAAGGCCATTGTTGAAACAGCTGAGTCTTCTCTTGAAGGGGGACAGTCTTTTATGTAGGCTGTTCGTATGGTCCAAGCATGAGCTAGACATCAGTCAGAAGGAAGCTTACAAGTTAAGCTAAAGCTCCACTCCATGGCAGATGACAGTACTGCGAATGACCAAAGGAACGTGACTCTGAACCTCCTCTGCTAAAGAGATTCATGATCCCAACAAAGACGCAAGAGGCTCCAATATCAAGAAGCCATCAGGAGCCCATACTTTGAAATGATGATTCAGGACAATTAATGCTAAGAGCTAGGCGTGACACCAGCCATCACTCAGCTCGTACAGTCCTGAAATGTGTTCATGCTTCTGTTCAAAGTATCCCAAGCTTGACTCAAGTTCGAGACACTTTGAAAGGGGGTCTTGTAGAAGCATAAAAAATCTCAGCTGAAGATATCCCTTCGCCAAAGCGCAGAAGGTGCAAAAGACTCAGGCTCAGTACTAAAAGGACAAAACAGAAGATATGGAGAGAAGTTCCTTTATTGTCATGTCTACCAAAGTCTAGTACAGACACATCAGGACTATGCCTAAGGAACTAATTCTGATCTTCTAAAAAGGATCTAGTACCGGTTCGACTGAAGCCTAGAGGGATCTACAAGGAATGCAGTTTTTATCGAAGAGCAGCCTTCTTTATTCTCGATACACAGCTGGAAGATTGATCTTCACCGAAGCATGTTCTGATTTTCTTGTGGATGCAGCCTCTCAGAAGCATATCAGTAACTCAGCACTTTGAAGAAGCCAGAGCCTTTAAGCCAGAGGCGCAGTCACCTGCCTGCGCTAACCTCCAAAATAGGATGGTGGTAGGCCTCCCTCCCCTTCTTTTACTTCAGAAGCCAGTGTCTTCACTCCAGAGGAGCAGCTACTTGCCTGCACCAATCTCAGACGCGCAAGGGTATCATACCCTTCCCTTCGCAGCCAATGCCTTTACTGTTCAGAGGCACAACTACTTACCTGCGTCCGCATGAGGCGCATGATGGTTATATGCTCACACCACCTCCATTACCACCGCGCAGTCGTCTGCTCCGGATCAGAAGCTTAAGTCACTTCTCTACAAGAGACTTGGAAATTTCCATCGCAACCAATGCAAGTCAACCTGTCGCTCCAAAAGCACGGTAACCTTGCCAACCTGAAGCACAAGCCTACTTGTCGCCTACAGCACAGTGACTCTGGTAGCCCGACATACAGCTTCATAAGTTGCTCTATACTCATGGATCCAAACAGGTCACAAACACGATAATGAATTGGTCACGAACAACATATAATGAATCCATAACTACTATCCCTTGTAACGATCGTGTCGAGAATCAACAGGATATCAGTGTAAAACACTACTAAATACATGAATCATAGAGATAATCAAATATAAAAACTATCAGAGATGTACTCGCCTGAGGTCCTTAGCTGATGAAACAGATATTACCAACCACTAAAATGAGCCACGAAAGTCAACTCGCACAACCATCTCCGGATGCTAAAACAGACATCACCAACGTGTTTATTAAAAAAAAGTCTAAGAATGCCTGTCCAAAAGTTCAATTCTAGACACAGGGACAAAATTATAATTTCGAATCAAAACGATATCTGCCGTTGGACCCGCTTTGCACCAAAAAGCGTGCCAGAGCCTTTGGTCTCTAAAGTCGTCAAACTATATGTCTACTGGTCCGGTTTGATGATACGAACCAAACCGTATGTCCAATGTTGGATTCAGGCGGACCGTGCACAAATTTGCCCCGTTAGATCGGGTCGCGGGCCCGCTAAAATAGCGTTCTGGTCGACCTTCTCAGAATCGAACCAAACTTGGCATACATGACCCGAAAAATGATACGGTCCTGTTGGCGTAAGTTTTGTCTCGAGGTGACGAATGTGCACAAAGTTATAGGCTAATTTGCAAAAGGGCCGATACGGGGTATCTCGACGGATACGCTTCGATTTCGTCGCGCACGTACAACAAAATCGAGTTCCGTCGAATTCTACACGTCGACAATAGCCATACGCGTATTTTGATGCTTATGGATTGCGACCACGTCACTCGGTTTGTCGGGACGCACGCTGTATCGAAATTATTTTCCTAAATTTTAGTTTTCGAAAACACATTTTTTCTAAACTTTATAAACGAATTTCCTTCTGTATAGTAGATGTAAATTAAATCTATAAGAAGAGTTTTAATCTCCTACAGGTTGTCTACAAGTCTATTCAAACCAATTTTCAAAACTCGCAACACATTGGTCGCAAATCGACCGCAAATTGGGGACGTTGGGACAATTTCTAAATCCAGAAAATCGAGTTTTTTTTCGATTTTGGAACTCGATTTTCGTCAAACATGATGCGAATTAACACGAACTATTTGAAGAAAAAAATAGACGTATAGGTGTGAACATACCAGGTCAAGTGTTTCGCGAAACAATCCACCATACGCGATGATACATCGCTGCAAAGTTGGGCTCGCAACTGTACCATTGCTGCTGTAACTGCAACTGCTGCCACTACAGTTTCCGCATCACGCGCGGCCTGGCCGACGATCGCGCCTGGCCGGCAACCGGCGACCCACGGCGGCGCTGGCTCGCGCGCGCGGGTGGCTGGGTTGCACGCGTGAGGTCGACGAGGGTTTAGGTTAGGGTTCTCTCTTCTTCTCTCTCTCTCTCTCGATAAGTATGTACGCGGGACGGGGATCCGCTCAGGTTTGGGCCTCGGCTAGGCTGGGTTTCCCCTTTTTGGTTTATTTGTTTTTCTTTTCTTTTTTTTCCTTTTTTTTCTTTATATATAAATATATATATGTGGAGAATCATATAATTGGATATATATATTTAGAAAAATATTTATATATAAAAATACAAGTAATACTATTACCCTATCCTAAAGTAGTAACAGAGTAGGTTATCACATAACCACAATCTATTTAATTACTTCTATTTATAGGGATTGCCAAATAAATTTATATATAATATTTATTAGCTCGGGATAACTCCTACCATAAAATTCTATAATTTAAATATAGATTAGTCCAAACATTTATTATTCAAATTTAAGTACAAAAGGCCAATTAAATTTAGGGAAGGTTTTCTTTTTCATAAAAGGAATAATCATTAATATTAATACTTATATACATAGAAATTATTATTTACGAAAATAAATATTAGGCCTCTAAAATAAATTACCGAGATATATGTATACAGTATATATCTACATGTACGTCGTTTCGCACACAACAACTCTACATGGACTTGGGGTCGGTTTTGGTCCAGTCTAGCTAGTTTGGTACAACCGAATTTCCTAAAAGTCATAATATTAATAATAACTAAATAAATTCCTTATAGGGATCAAGTCTCAACATGGCCTGATTTTCCTAATTAGAACACACCTGTGGCTCGGCCTTCCCTATAATGGCTAAAACATTAGTCAAAGCACATGTCTACGCTATCCGTGCTATCATTCCTAGTCATCTTGTACTCCAAAACTTTACCATGACTAAAACATTATTTAATAATAATTAATAAATTAAATATTTATAATTTTCAAAAATCACCATTTAATTCAAATAAATAATAAAAGATATTTTAAAATTTCGGGAATAGGGGTTACATGTCGTATACCCCTTGAGCCTCCATCCGGTGTTTGTAGCCTGCCTGCACAAATCAGCTACTTGAGCCTACACATACTACAACACAAATCTACTCGAGACAGCTGTTTGGAATCCTTTGCAAGCATACAATCTTTGTCGCCAAATAAACTGTGACAACCATAATCTGCCAGCCTCCTTACCAAAACCAAGTTGTAGTACAAATTCGGTATATGTTGCACACCCTTAAGGACGAACTTCTCACCAAGCTCCATCATCAAGTACACATCACCAATGCCTACAAGTGCACATTACACGTCCAAACTTGTCGCTATGGTATGACGTAAAGATCCTCCTCTGCGGAGTGGTGGAGACAATGCCCCGTGTCCATGACCCAATCGCCATTATGACACATGCCACAAGGTTCCTCTGCATCGGTGCTGCGATAATGATATCTCAAAACACAAGAGATCCTCCTGATCATCCTTTAGTCTTCTCAGCTTTGAGCTTTATGCAGTTTCTCTTTATGACCCCTTTCATCATAATGAAGAGTCCTCCTTGCGGTCCACAATTGCAAGATTCCGAGAACTTTTCCGTGTCCTCACCTGTGACTTGAGTCTTTCCTTCTCGTAGAAAGACACCAGAGCGGATTCCTGCGACGATTCAACTTGTTTGCGCCAGATCTCCTCATTCAATAAGCTACTTTTGGCTGCCTCCATCGTGACAGCTCAATTCGGTTCGTAGTTGCTCACCGACACCACGAACGTCTTCCAACTTTTCGATAGAGAACTCAGAAGAAGTAGGGCCTGAAGCTCATCATCAATCACCATCTTCATCGCAGACATCTGATTGATGATACCCTGAACCTCGTTCAGAGTCGTGCCACCAAGGCACCCTTCGTGTCATTCGAGTTGGCGAATAAGAACGCCTTGTTGCCAGTCGCTTTCTTTCGTACAACGAATGCAGCTTCTCCCACAATGTTTTTGCCGAACTCTCTATGGACACATGGTGAAACACTGAGTCGTCCAGCCATTGGCGGATGAATCTAACGAACTTCCGATCCAGTCGTTTCCAGTCTTCAGCAGCTTTGTCGATGTCTTTGCGCTATCGCCCTCCAATGGACCATACAAGTCCTTGCACCAGAGAAGATCCTACATCCTTGGCTTCCAAATCACCTAGTTCCTACCTGTCGTAGACATGGTTGTCAGAATCCCCAAAAGCTCTGATACAAGATGTTAGGAATCTGACACGCCCTCATGCGCTCCGATATCGTGTCTGAAACGTTATCGCAGCGAAAACTTAGGCTAACCCACCTCAGATAACCAACCCCCGTCTAACAAACATCAAGTACAGATAAAGACAAGTATATGGTGGTGACTACGTCACTTGGACAAATCTCAACCTATATAACTCAGGTGAAATTACAAGATTGACAAAGAAACAATGTTAAACCATTTACCCTAATAGGTTCAACCCCCTCACACTCAAGAAGAAACGACAGAGATTACAAGAAAATCACTCACAAACCTGTAGCAATTTTTCTAACCGAAGTTGACGACTCTTCGATCAGATCTCCTCATTCCTTCTATCTTGTATAGCGAAGTTCTAAGAACAAAGTGCGGACTTTCTCTTAGATCTCCTTGGACGAACACCCGAATCTCAACTTTTGTGCTATGCTTTGTGCCTCCACCCTCACCCCATATATATTGGATGTGAAAATCATATTCTAGGTCACAATAGGATTTCTTAAATATGAATAAATTTGGAATCCTATTATATCTAAAATACTCCATCAATATCCTATTTTAAATCATAATATGATTCCTAAATAGGAGCCATAAAATAAGAATTCTATTACATCTAAAATAATACAATATCAATTACGGACATCTAAATCTAATCAAATCAAATATTTAATTAGATTTGGATTCCACAAATATGATGTTACAAAATTCAGACTAGATCCAACAGTAGCCTCTGTTGTTACATGTAGGGGAATATGGTCCCGAGATCCGTACATGCGATTTTATCTGGAACCAAATCATACATGGCTTTTGACAT
>JANAVB010038289.1:25000-51479 GCA_029216955.1 Iris pallida
AATAGACTCCAAGTGCTGTGTACATAAACACATTGCATGTTGTCCACTTGAATGCCAAATGAAGCTAATCTATCTTTGGTAAGTAGGCGGGCAAGGAGCAGCCTATACATGCAAAGCTGCAGCTTGCTATGTCGTACACCCATATGAACTCCTTATTAGCTATTTTTGAGTTCTTCTGTCTAGCAAGTCATAACATGTTTTGGCGTCGAACTAGCCCAACTCCTTAGTCGACTGCTTCCATCTCCACTGGTCTCGCTCTGCTGCTTGGTCCAGTTCTACCGCCCGGATTTCATCCGCGTAATTGCTCGTGAATCTATACAGGTCGGGTCTCCATTGGCCGTCCCGAATAATGTAATTCACCTTACCTCTTCCCGCATCTAAACACCTCCGGTCCCCCATGCTATCGAGTAAACTGCTGTTCCCAATTGTACAATTCGTAAATTTCGAATTATTAATTTAACTGTTGGATTTTTTTTGTTTGCAAATTAGTTGGTCAGTTTATTATTATTATTATTTAAAAATTATATTTAAAAAATAAAAAATTTTCATTAAATTTTATTTAGCTTAATCCGTTCCAAATCCGTCTCGAATCCGTTTCTGAAACCGAACCCAATCTCGGTTTTCGAAACCAACTTTAATCCTTTAGTATTGTTGGGGCATTTGTATTCTTGATATGTAGAGAACTTGTTCTACATGCTTAGTGAAGTTTTAGTCCCACATCGGAAATGCATCATATGGTATCTCAACATATATAGGCTTCTATGTATTGTTGGGATGTGCACATGGGTGGTGACCCAAAGGTGGGAACCATGTGGGTGATTTTACTAAGAGGTAAGAATAAGGCTCCATGGTAAGCTTCTAGCCTTTTTGCTCTTGGAAAATTTATTTCCATGGGAGCTAAGCCCCCATAGGGGCTTAGCGACTCGAACGAACTGGACACGGACTCGGACTCGGGCTCGGGCTCGTGCTCAAGGGCTCATGAGGCGTAATGTGGCGTTTTGTTGGCGCACTTTGCACTTAGCACGTCAGTGTGCGTAGAGTGCGTAGTGTGCGCAGGTTGCGTAATAGGGCTGTGTGCGTAAAGTGCACATCGCTGGTTACGCAAGTGGCACAACTTGCGGCAGAACGTGTCTTTGCATTTGAGCGGTTGCTCCATGTTCGAGATGGTTATTACCACGTCCCTAACATTGTGCTAACCGGGATGGTTATTACCACGTCCCTAACATTGTGCTAACCGGGCAGTTGTTGCAGGGCCTATATAAGGTCTCTCCTTCTCTCTCACCGTAAGGAACTAATACATAGGTAGTAGACAGAAAGTTTACAAGTGTTTAGAAGCTGTGAGAGAGAAGAGAGGTATTGTACCAGCGTTGAGTTTTGCGCGGGAGTTCGTGTTCATCCGAGGAGTCATAAGAGCAAGAGTGTTCCAAGTTCTCCGACGAACTTGCTGGTTCCTGGAAGCTATTCGTGTGGGCGAATAAAGCTTTGAGCAACGGTGATCATTCACCCCAGCAGGAGTTTTTCCATCTTTCGCCTGTCACCTTCTTCGTTTATCAGAATTCTATTAGCGTTACCACGTCCCTAACATTGTGCTAACCGGGCAGTTGTTGCAGGGGCCTAAAAGGTCTCTTCCTTCTCTCTAGTAAGGAACTAATACACAGGTAGTAGACAAAAAGTTTACAAGTGTTTAGAAGCTGTGAGAGAGAAGAGAGGTATTGTACCAGCGTTGAGTTTTGCACGGGAGTTCGTGTTCATCCGAGGAGTCAGAAGAGCAAGAGTGTTCCAAGTTCTCCGACGAACTTGTGTTTCCTGGAAGCTATTCGTGTGGGGCGAATAAAGCTTTGAGCAACGGTGATCATTCACCCCAGCAGGAGTTTTTCCATCTTTCGCCTGTCACCATATTCGTTTATCAGAATTCTATTAGCGTTACCACGTCCCTAACATTGTGCTAACCGGACAGTTGTTGCAGGGGCCTATATAAGGTCTCCTCCTTCTCTCTACAGTAAGGAACTAATACACAGGTAGTAGACAAAAAGTTTACAAGTGTTTAGAAGCTGTGAGAGAGAAGAGAGGTATTGTACCAGCGTTGAGTTTTGCACGGAGTTCGTGTTCATCCGAGGAGTCAGAAGAGCAAGAGTGTTCCAAGCTTCCGACGAACTTGCTGGTTCCTGGAAGCTATTCGTGTGGGGGCGAATAAAGCTTTGAGCAACGGTGATCATTCACCCCAGCAGGAGTTTTTCCATCTTTCGCCTGTCACCTTCTTCGTTTATCAGAATTCTATTAGCGCACCTTCGTGAAGTGTTCGTTGGTAAAATCTGTGCACCTTCTGTGAAGTGTTGCATCACCTTCTTCATTTATCAAATTCTATTACCGCATTCGGTGAAGTGTTTGCGTTGGTAGAAATCTGTGCACCTTCTGTGAAGGATTGCATTAGTGGAATTTCTATTACGTACCTTCTGTGAAGTGTTACGTAATAACGATTATTTTTACAATTGTTACGAATTCTCAGTTTTTTATCGAAAAATTGTGCCCCGGAATTAACAAGTATATATATATATCATAACTTTTTATAAGAAAAGAATTCATTTTATTTCCTTTCATTTCTCAGAACCATCATCTTCTCATTCGACCCCTCCCTTTCCCCTTTCGAAACCGCCGCCGCCACCACCCCTCCTCTTCCGTAACCTTCCGCGACCCTTCCTTTCCGTAACCCCCAAGCCCTCTCCCTATAAAAGAACCCCCTTCCCCTCTCCTTCTCCATCATCCCTCTCAAACCCATTCCGAGCCTAGCCGACCGTGCCCCTCCCAGCGACCGACCGCGCCCCTCCTGGCGACCCCGACCGCGCCTCCCGGCGACCCCCGCCGCGACCCCTGTGCGCCAAGACCGACGACCCCCTCGCGGCCGTCTCCCGTCTCCGCCTCCCTATTTCCGTGACTCCGTGACTGTAATGCCTGTGGTTCGTATTGCGTATTTTCGGAATACGTGTACGTATTTATTCTTGTATTGCATGATTTTCTTGCTTAATTCCTTCTTGGCTTGGCTTGGTTTATCCTTGGGTTGGTTCGGCCTGGCTTGGTTTTGATTGGGTTCATGATGAACCCTTGGATGAACCCCCTACCTACCACCTCCATTTGTATTTATTAGCCCTCTTCATTCTCTCTCTTCATTTATCATCTTCTTCTTCCTCATTTACTTCCTTATCAACCAGAGAGAGAAGAGAGAGGTCTAGGCAAGTGCAACTTGCTTCATGGAGGAACTCCAATTTATTGCTTCATTCTCTTCCTTACAGCACTTTAACTAACTTTAGAACTTGGCATTTTCACTTTCCATGGCTAGGTTCTTGTAGATCTATATTTATTTATTTTCGGATTTTTTGGGTTTTGATCTACTTAATCTGGTTATTTTCGAGTTTTGATGGTTCCATGTTGTAGAGAATTTTGTTCCAGCCCATTTTGACCTATGGAAGTTCGGATTTGGGTTCCGGATGATGGAGTTATGGAGCTTGAGGACTTGGCTCTCATGGTGTCTTCTTCTCAGAAATTGGAGAAGAAGAACAGTACTTGACTTGACTGCATGAACATTCATGCGGCAAGTGTTCTCTGAGCCGCATGGACTTTCTCCACTTGGCCGCATATGCGCCCTTGTACTCTTCTGAGCCGCATAAATTATCTTAGCCGCATGAGCCCCCCCACTTGAGTCGCAGCCGCATAGCGCGTGACCCCGCTTCCGCATAAGCTCGCTCCTACCTGCGCCGCTGGACTCGATTGATTGAGCCGTATGGACTCGATTGACCTGAGCCGCATGGACTCAATTAATCGGGCCGCATGGATCCAATTGATTCCAGCCGCATGGGTTTTGAACCTGTGTTGTATGGATTCGATTGATCTTAGCCGTATGGGGCCATGTACATCCTCAGCCGCATGCGCCCTCGTCCCCCTGGCCGCATGCGCCCTTGTTCCCTTCCAGCCGCATGCGCCCCCTTGTCTTGGCCGCATGGGATCTAGGGACCCTGGCCGCATGCGCTCTTCTAATTGGGCCGCATGAGTCTTACCCTTTCCTGACCGCATATGCTTTAGCCGCATAGCTCTTCTATAGCCCTGAATATTGGTATTTTATTAGATTTTACGTCCATTTTATATCCTTACGCCTTTTGTCATGAACTTGAAAATCATGGATTTATTTAATATGTTTAATGATACTGACATGACCTGATAGTGATCCGTCGTGGCGCACTCCTGACATGTACACTTGACATAATAACCTGACATGATATATCTTGATAAGCTGTACGACGGCTACCTGACATGACATGACCTGTAATAATTCATTAGCCTGGACACGTGGATGTTTGTGCTTGTATAAACTACGAGTCCTGTGTGTTGCATCATGTCTAGGGCATGATCCCTGAGTACCACGGTCAGGGATTCATACTGAATCTGGCTAGGTTAATGACTATATTGATCAAATAGTTCATGAGAATTTCCCAGTTACCTGTTGCCCCTTTGGTCCCGGCCTTATAATATATATATACATGGGATTTGTTGCTATCCGTCGAGATGAGCGCACTTCCACCCGCCGTCGAGTATGGTACCTTAGGACACATGTATATTACTACAGTGTGTCTGCATATCCAGCTATCTTTTCTTTTCTTGCTGGGATCACTCAGGTAGTAACAAACATGTAACGGACTTGGAATTCTATTGCATTGCTAGTAACTAGGCCTGTGATAACCCTAGTTAGTTAAAGTAGCAAGCCGTACTTATGCTTGGCCGTGATTGTTGGATGGGGTTCAATCTGTCTAGTCTTGTCTTGATCCTGCACAAGATTGTTACGTCTCGATTTCTTATATTTACCTTATCGATAAATGGTGGGAGAAGCCAAGTTCCGTTCAGACGAAGGGTTACAACCCTCGGTTTGTTTGGTTAGGGTTGTAACCTGGTTATCTGAATAGTCCCATGGTTATCTCATCGTATATCATCCTGTCATGCTTTCCATATGCTCGTCTTTATTGATTCTGTACAAGATTGTCTTCTATATTCACCTATATTTTTTCTAATTACTGTCTCTATTATGCAATTATAATCTTGTGCTAATATGCTGGTTTTAGTTCCTAAGTGAAGCTCCTTTGTGGCACTTGCTCTTTTGGGGTTGATCCCAGCTGGTTTTGTATGGCCAGATACCGGAGCAGCAGCAAAGGATCTACCTGCTTTCCAGCCAGATGGTGACCACTAGAGAATCCTGACAACGAGTGGGTTCTTTTGTTTCTCCCACTGTAATTGTACATTATTCTTTTGAGGCGTTAGCCGTCGAGCAAGTGTTAGCTCGTATATTTTTACTTACTGTTTGCCTACGGGCTGTAACATTGATTGGCAACTCGAGGTTGATCATGTATAACTTAACTCTTGCTAGTCCTTACATTTTGTACGACTAGCTTCATGATCATCTGATATGTAATGTTTGGGAGCCTTTACAATTGAATATTGGTGGTCTGATATCTTGTAACTATTACTAGTTGGTTGAGATTGAGACAATAGGATAATTTATGACTTAAGAGATGATGGCTTGTAGATAAACCCTCACATATCTAGACAGCCGTGACGTGGTGAGATGGATTCCATTTCATATACGTAGCTGGCTATGTTGCCCGCTCTCCAGTATTCTGGTTCTGGGGCGTGACAGGACTCCGTGACAGCGCTGCCCGCTATCCATCGCTGTTCCGAGCACCGATCCGTTGTCCTAACGCTGTTTCGGTATTACGCGTTATCCCGCGGCTCCCGGACCAACGGATATTGGGTAATTTCTGTTTAATCATAGTAGTTCGTCCCTCCGTAGAGTCGATGATGACACGGTCCCAATCCCGTTATAAAAACGTCTCGATTTGTTGTAGTTTTGGTTTCGGACTTTCCGAACACCTTCGAATGGTTCTATGGTTAGTTATTTCTAGTTTGGGTTTATGGATTTTGCTTAAACTTCTGTGGATATATTTATGAGTAGATATGGTTTTCTTTGGTTGGCTTATGGAAAATAATTGGGAAATGGTTATGTGTTTTGCAAATTTGGAAGGCTAGGTTTTATATGTCTATACTGGATTTTGTGTGGGACTCGCCAATGTGGCTAGATCATCCTAGTTATAAAGGAGATGCTGCCAGATTTTCTAAAATATTTTGAAGACTTTTTGGTTTATTTCTCGAGTTTGGTTCCTTTAATTGGACGTTTTTTTGTGTTGGTTGGCTTTCAGATACCACTTTCGGGCGACGACCGTATCGGTCTATGGGCCCTAGCAAAATGCAAAAAATCGACATTTTCGGACGTTGAGGCATAAGCTAAAATACAACATGAATTTTGTATATATATATAATATATATATATATATATATATATATATATATATATATATATAATACAAAATTCAGTTGTATATTATATATATATATATATATATATATATATATATATATATACAACATGAATTTTGTATATATATATTATATATATATATAATATTTGCAAATGACCTCTAGCCTAGTGGTTAAGAGAGATGCATACGGCCTAAGTGGTCGGGAGTTCGAGCCCCAGTGGAGGCGAGTTCGCCACAGGTACCTATTGCTTCAATATATATATATATATATATATATATATATATATTATATATATATATAATAATTTCTAATTTGGCCTCTCATCAAAATAGATTTATTTTCGGTATCTATACTTATTTCCATGACAATTATACCCTTAAGTCAATTTTTCAATAGATCACTTTAATTTGGCTAATATTTAGATAGCCCAACATAATTAATTTACATGTATGACCCCCTAATTATTGAATAATTTCAACATATTAGTTCTAGGGCCTCGTATAATATTTAAAATTTGGTTTATATCTCCATTGTCTAGAAGAGAGTTTGAGTCTCGTCCTGACGGTTGGTATGGACTGACCATCCAAAATGGAGATCTAAATATAAATTGTGAATATTATACGAGTCCTATAACTAAGTGCAAAATTTGAATGTTGTGGAGACCTAAAAAAGATCCAACATCAACCCAAGTCAATCGTCATAATAATATTTTTTCTTTTCCGGACAATATCGAGATCTAAATGTAAATTTTGAATATTATTCAAGCTCCTAAAACTAAATAACCATAAAGATATAACACCAATCGGAATGGATAAGTAATGCATAAAAGAGGTACTAAGTTTGGATATCTACGGCATAATACGATTTTGGTTGCATTATTAGTTTTAGTACAACGTACAGTTTGTGTGAGATAATTCCTCACTGAAATTTGTGGTAGCACATAGATTCGCATCACTTTGGTCTCGGATAACTGATGTCTGCTTCTTTCATATACCTAAAACTGTGTACGATGTACTATTTCGGCTGCTTTCCTTTGGACATTCATTACTTCCGCGTTGATGGACCCTGGTTAGCAATCACCCGAATAAAATTCGTATTATACGCAAATTTTTTCTTATCTTTTATAAACGTATAATATTTGCATGCTTTTGACAGATCCAAATCAATACATAAATTTTAAGCATGCAAAATTTTAAACGTGTTCCGTATAAATTATTGAAAAATTTGACAAAAAACGTACTGAAAACTGTTTAATTGACCAAATTTGATAACATATTTAAGGATGGAAGTTTTAACATTTAATATTATAGTTTTCGAATTTTTGACCGAATTTTGAATGTATTTTATTTGCACTGAGTCGATTTATATTCGTACTTTTGTTGTCCCGAATTTTTTTCGTTTGCCGAATTGCTAACAAGGGTTTGGACAAGGATCTTCAGCATCGAGATGCCACCGAGAAGAAACATTGGGGCGAACCCGAGCAGTCGTGGGTGCTCTAACCCTAATACTAGCCATCTTTTCTTCGGCACTAATTTTCCGTACTTAATTTTTATGAGGAACGACTTGTGCTATCCATGCTTATTCTACTATTGGAGTTAGTATTTATAGGCCCAAGTTCCATTTTGTATGTGTTTGAAGGGAGACGAGATATTGTAGAATAGTATATTTCTTCTCAATTTCATCATATGGCAAGGGCCAATATAGTGATAAGGGACAACCCAGGGTCAAGAGTTACATAACCCAAGGGTCATGAGTTACATGATCCCAAGGGTCATGTGTAACTCATGACATAATGGTGAATATCTAAGGGTTTCACAACACTCCCCCTTATTCATCCATTTCCTTGGATCTACTTATGAAATACTTCAGGTTCAATAAGCTAATGGGGGGATACTGCTGGATCCAGAGTAAACTTGGTTTGCCTCATTAAAACCTTGGCTGTGGAAAACCCAGTGGAAAAAACCATCAGTCCTAAGGAAAAAGAGTACAATCCTATAGTTTTACTCCCCCTGATCTATACAAGCTTCAGGCTTGCAGGTCTTTTAGTTGCCTCATCCCTATTCCTCTTACAAGCTTTACAAAAGTACATCGTGGCAGTGTTTTGGTAAACAAATCTGCTAAGTTATTACAAGATGAATTTGTTGTACTTTGACTTGTCCCTTCTCTTGAAGGTGCGTCCAGAAGAATTTGGGGATATGTGCTTCGTCTTGTCACTCTTCATGTATCCTTCTGAAGTTGAGCTACGCATGCTGCATTATCTTCAAAAAGGGTAATAGGCTCAAGTTCACCAATCTTCAAGCCAGTAGATGCCAAAATGTGCTGAATGACAGAGCGAAGCCAAAACACACTCCTTGCTGTTTCATGGATTGCCAGGAGTTCAGAATGGTTGGATGAGATAGCCACACTGGTCTGTTTGACGGACCTCCAAGAGATAGCCGTACCACCGAAAGTAAACACAAATCCAGTTTGTGATTTCTCTGTGTGGGGATCTGATCTATAACCTGCATGAATAACCAAGTAAAGTGGAAGATCCATTCGGGTAATATAGTCCTAGGTCTATAGACCCTTGGAGGTAGCGCAGAAGATGCTTCACTCCATTCCAGTGGCGCTTTGTGGGCGCTGCACTGTATCTGGCTAATAAGTTAACTGAAAATGCAATATCAGGACGCGTACAGTTAGCCAGATAGAGTAGTGCCCCAATGGCACTTAGGTAAGGTACTTCAGGACCTAATGATTCCTCCCCCTCTTCCAGTGGACGGAAAGGGTCCTTCTTTAATCCAATGATCGAACGACCATTGGTGTACTAAGGGGATGACATTTATCCATGTGGAATGTTTTAAGTAATCTTCGTGTATATGTAGATTGGTTGTAACAGGATACCACCCTTTAGGTGTTCGATCTGTAAGCCAAGACATACTTTGTTTTGCTAGGTCTTTCATTTCAAAAGTTGTCTTAAGGCTTTCAGATATCTCAGTGATCTCTGCGGAGATCCAATGAGATTTAAGTCGTCGACATAAACGGCGACTATAACAAATCCTGTTCCCGATCTTTTTATAAGATACACGGCAGACTTTATCATTAGTAAATCCTTGCGTAGCAAGAAACTCACTTAGTCTGTTATACCATTTTTCCTGATTGTTTAAGACCGTACAATGATCTTTGTAACCTTACAGAATAGGTGTCCCGAGGTCTATCTGTTTTCTCTGTGAAATTTTATATCCTTCAGGGAGTTTCATATAGATATCTTTATCTATATTGCATAAAGATATGCAGTCACAACGTCCATGAGCTGCATTTCTAGGCTTTTCAGAGAAGAGAGGCTGATCAGGAATCTGAAGGTATTCCCATCCATGACCGGAGAATAGTTTCTTCATAATCTATTCCCGGTTTCTGGGAGAAACCTTGTGCTACAAGGCATGCTTGTAGCGCACAACTATTTGTGTTCATTTCTTTTCTTGTGAAGTCCATTATCCCACAGGTTTTACACCTTCAGGTGTTTGGACTACAGGTCCAAAGACTTCGCGTTTCAAGAGTGAGTCCAGCTCTACTCCTATTGCCTCATTCCACTTGGCCAATCGCCTCTGCGTTTACATTCTGCTAGAGACCGTGGATCGATGTCATCGTCATTTTCAGTGACGTGAACGGCAATATTGAACGAGAAATCGTCGTCGACGACTGTGCTTTTTCTGTTCAGTACCTCTCCAGTACGTACATAATTTAATGATATTTCTCCTGTTTGTTCCTCTTCAGGAGAAACTAGGGGGGAGAGGTAGCTGATCTGAGCTCAGTATCCTGTGTTGGGATCTTCTTAATTTCTCCAGGATTTTTCTTTACGAGGGACTTTGTCTCTCGAACTGGTGAGCGTCCTCTTTTTAATTGAGGTATTGCCATTTCTGCTGCGTGGATTGCATCCATCTTTGGGATATCAATCCTAGCTGGCGTGTTGGCAGCAGGGAGTGTGATCTGACAATCTTCTGGTTGTCAGTAAATGTATCCGGAAGTAGATGTACAGTGTTCTGAAGATGTAATATCTTCAGGATCATCTTCACATTGACTTGTACGTGGATCAAAATGAGACAAAGTTTTTGTGTCCCAAGAAATTGTCTTAGAAGCTTCTGGCTTCTTAGACTGTGTGCCCAGTTTAGGAAATAATCCTTCATCAAACTCACAGTCATCAAGACGTGCCTTAAATACGTCACCGTCAAGGGTTCTAGGTATCTAATTATAGAGGGTGAGTCAAACCCAACATAGATACCTAATCGACGTTGTGGACCCATTTTGGTCCTCTGTGGGGGAGCAATGGGGACGTAAACAGCACAACCAAAAAACTCTCAAATGTGAGATATTTGGAGGTGAACCATAAGCGAGCTGCATCGAGATAGAATATGACCTCCAGAAGGCCGTATTCTAATAAGTGATGCGGCATGCAATATAGCATGACCCCAAGCTTCCACAGTCAACTGTGACTGCATCAACAATGGACGAGCAATCCATTGTAATATCTTAATAAGAGATTCTGCTAACCCGTTCTGGGTGTGAACATGAGCTACAGGATGTTCAACTTCGATGCCAGTTGCTTGGCAATAGTCTTAAAAACCTGTGAAGTAAATTCACCCGCATTATCAAGTCTTAATTTTTGATATGGTTATCGGGAAAATGAGCCCGCAACTTAATTATTTGTGCCAATAGCTTAGAAAAAGCTAAGTTGCGGGTGGACAAAAGGCACACATAAGACCATTTAGTAGAGATCTATAAGTACCATAAAGTACCTAAATGGACCACTTGCGGGGTGAATAGGTCCGCAAATGTCTCCATGAATTCTCTCTAAGAAGCTAGGAGACTCTAGTCCCACTTTCAAAAGGGATGGTCTCGTTATAAGTTTGCCTTGAAACAAGGTAGACACGAGATCATATCTGAAGAATCTTCAGGTTCTGCAGGTTGTGTCCACTGGATTGGCTTATGATTCGTTTCATCATAGCTGATCCTGGGTGACCCAGTCTATTATGCCAAAGTTTAAATTTTGGCGATGAATGACACTTCTGGTGCACAATCATGTTAGCTTCTGTTGATTGAATATGAGTATGATAGAGACCCGACGGGAGTCCCTTGAATCGTTCTAAGATAGTTTTTGAACCATCTTTTAGACGAGTAACATACAGATATTCTGCCTCATTTATTTCATTTGTTTCTAAGTGATATCCGTTTAAACGAATGTCCTTGAAACTTATGAGGTTCCTACTTGATTTAGGGGAGAATAGTACATTTTATTACTAGTCTTGTTTTATTTGGGAGCAATATAATTGCTTCACCAGATCCTTCTATTATGTTTGATAGTCCTGATATCGTAATAACGGGACCGTCATAATATAAGCTATAAAAATAGCTTTTTCTCGAAGGATTGTGTGCGTCGAGGCGCTGTCCACAAGGCATTCACACTTCATCTATAGATTTATGAAAAAACAACAACAAATCATCGTAATTAAAACAACGATTTGAAATACAATTTTGTTTTAAAAAAAAAATCTCTTATATCTATCGACGGACCGATATAGAGAGGTCAATAAGTTGCTTGCAAAAATGCATAATTTATAAATACAATTTGAGCAAAAAAAATAATATTCGGTCATCCCCTTTCGGTAGCTCTACGTGAATATGACCAGGCGGAAAAATGAGGGAGGAGGGTCACCGGGGACCTCTTAAGAACCAAGCCCCAAGTTCTTTCTGACATCATACCCAAATAGGTGAGCCTATTCGGAGAGATTTCGTAAAATTTTCTTTGTCAAATGTAAGAATAAATATTATTTTTCAAGAAATTTGAAAGAGAAGCATAATATGAAAATGCGGCAACAAATTTTTAAAAGCATGAAATAAGATAGTGGCTCTAGTCGAGTAGGTCGTCGTTCTCGAAGTCTTCCGCCGAGAACTGAGTAGACGGCTGCTTTTCTACCAGATTTGTTTCAACTTGAGACTTCTGGCTCGCTTGATACAGATTTTGTAGATGTCGCGGGGTGCGACAGTTTCTGGACCAGTGTCCAGTCATGCCACATTTGTGGCATTTGTCCTCCCAATTTTTCTTGGGAATGGACATCAGTTCTGTGGTCTTCTTCCACTTTTTCTTTTTCCCACTTTTGCTGCTCTGGGGATGAAAGTTGTTCTGGGGTGGACTTCTGGCCGGCCTCTTATGGGCATTCCCCATGTTAGATTTGTCCTTATTTTTCTTCTGCTTCTTGGAAGAAAAATGAGCTTCTGGGAGAGGAGCTGAGCCTGCAGGGCGTAGGTTATGAGTGGCCAAGAGAAGTCTCTGTTTTGCTCTGCCATCATCAGGGTGGAGTGCAATTCAGAGTACTTTGTGAACTTTCGTTCACGGTACTGTTGCATGAGGATTGCGTCCTTCTCGTGGAAGGATGTAAGTTTTTTCCAACATGCGATACTCCGAGACTTCTTCACCACACAACTTCAGGCGTGAGGTGATATTATGGAGAGCTGAGTTGTACTCAGCTACGGACTTAAAGTCCTGAAGTCGAAGGTTTTCCCACTCATACCTTGCACGTGGGAGGATCTTTTTGATGTTTATAGCGGTCCTCCAGTGCAGTCCACAATTCCTTTGGGTCTTCTACAGTGAGGTATTCGGCCTTCAGGGTCCGATCAATGTGTCTCCTGATGTAGATAATGGCTTTCGCCTTATCTATATCAGAGACTTTCACTGTAGAAACAACCACAGCAGTGTCTGCTGTATTTTCCGTACCAGTGGCCGGAGCCGATGGAAGAGGAGTTGAAATTGTGGCTAATAAGCCCTGGGCACGTAAGTGGAACTTCAGGTCCACGTGCCAGCTCAAATAATTTTTCCAGCAGCATCTAGTACTTCGAATCGACACTCGCTATTTGGCCATTTTATCTATCATGTGAAAAACATGCATAAATTAAAATTAAATATTTATGCATAATCATTAATGTTACAGAGCTCATAATAAAAATACCACGGTGCTTAATAAAACAGTTCAGTCCAGAAGCTAACATGCAATCTGTCAATATTACAGTTTTTTTTTTTTTGAAAGCTAAATGTGATTTACAATATGTATTGTCAAACAGAAGCTACATTTTTGTGATAAGAAAAGGAAACGCAGACCATGGAAACATAGGCTTCAATAATTGTAGAGCATTATTCAGTACCTCCTTCAATCCACATATTGTAGATTTAGTATATTGTTTAGAGATTAGTACTGGATTTCAACTAATATAGTGTTAAAGAAAATCCAAAAAAAAAAAAACAGGACTTTTGGAAACTAATAATCAAAGTACTGTGGTTCTTGAAATCGTTTTTCAGAACGCAATATCAAGTCAACCTCAGAACCTCTGAAATCCAGGTGGTGGAAAAAAAAACGTGTTTCCAAGAAGCAATTCACTTGTGAACAACTAAGGTGCTGATTTGTTCTCAAACAAAAGCTACAATGTCAGCTAACAAGTACAATGAATAGTTATAATTAAAATATTCTGTTACTAGGAAGCAAATTTTATAGTAACAGTATACTAACAGAAGTCGATTTAACAATATCTGTTGCTAAGCTAATGGAATGCTTGAAAGCACATTAGATACTAACAAAAGCAACTATTTGTTTTGAACGTTAGCAATATAAAGAATATCACTCTTAGATTGTTAGATATATATATATTGCTAATTTTCATTCAAACAATTAATTTGTAAAAAATATTTTAAGAAGTGTTACCAGCCTCTGATCGGATCGACTAGGAAAAAAAGAAGGATGACGTCGATATCTGGACGTCGATTCTCCTTGCTTCAGCAATCGTGCTGATAACGTGTTTGAAGGGAGACGAGATATTGTAGAATAGTATATTTCTTCTCAATTTCATCATATGGCAAGGGCCATATATATAGTGATAAGGGACAACCCAAGGGTCAAGAGTTACATAACCCAAGGGTCATGAGTTACATGATCCCAAGGGTCATGTGTAACTCATGACATAATGGTGAATATCTAAGGGTTTCACAACAGTATGAGATTTATTCAGACATATGTAGGGTCCGTCTGGATATATTTTTTGAAATTTTACTCTGAAAACAGCTTTTAAAGAAGATGTTATAAAGTGGGAAAGCTCAAAATTTAGGTTAGTTAAGTACAAGACTCATATGAATGTTGTTTTCAAGATATTGAACTATAATTGTAGATTTATAAATATTAATTGTTCAACACATATGCATGTACCAACGACATTGAGTATAAATTCCACCAAAATAGTAAAAAAAATATTACATACTGTTTAGTTATATTTATTGGTTAAAATAAAAATAAATTTCATAGTTTTCTACCATTTCTATCCAAAGATAATATATTTTAATATTTTAATATTAACAAATATTGTCTTACTTAAAGAAAAAAAAACCGATAAATGTCCTTGTTAGTAATTACCAATGCAAATGAAGTTAGCAAAATACATCCCCATTTCATAAATGTTCATTTTTGCAGACTTCCGTTTGGCAAATGTCCCCATTTCACAAATTGTAATCCAAGTTAGGCCGAAGTATATATAGGTAGCCCTGTTGTGACATGTAGGGGAATATGGTCCCGAGATCCGTACATGAACCGATTTTATCTGGAACCAAATCGAACTCGGCTTTTGACATAGTCCTGACTCAAAAATAGGCTCAGAAGAATGGGTAAAATTAGGATTTCATAAATCCTATCAAACTTGCCAAGATAGTGCAAATATGATTATGGATCTTAGAGTTGTAGTGTAGCTTGTATTTATAGAGGATCTAGACCCAATTTGACATGGGATTTGAAAGCACATACTTTTGGACCAAAACCTTAGTTTGGTGTCTTAGACCAACTAGGCCATCTCAACTTACTCATATTTTAGGAAGAAAAAAAAAGAAATTCTCCAACAGACTTGACGAATTGTACTCTCTCATTTTGATAAAATGTTGGTGATTAGTTCTATTACCTTGTTTAAACAAGTGATGATGAAGAACTATTATGCATAGAACAATATTTTGTATTTTCTTTTGAAGTTGGCATTGCTATTATCCGTTACAACCGTGTTTGTAGATGGTGTATTTTCTGTTACAAAATTCATCAAGACTTTATTACATAGCCATTCAGGAGATGAGATGACGAATAATTGTTTGATGACATATATTCAAAAAGACGTATTGGATACTATTGATAATGAAATTCATCATCTTTTCATAGTATGAATTCTCGAAGGATTTTATGGTCAAATAATTATTGAATGTTTGTGATAATTTACATTTAATATTAATATATAATATTTTTGAAATTAAATTTTATTGTACTTTATTATTTTTAATAGTAAATATCGTTTCCTGATGAAAATAATGGCTACTCCATTGGAGCTAACTATATTGTTTTTTTTTTCTTTTTCGATCCTAGTTTTGACTATATACATCTCATTCTCACCTAGGACCTATACAAGATATATGGATCTTTAATGACATGTATCGATTAACTATCCCGTCAGAACAATTTTTGAGCCACAAAAATTGACCTTAAAATTTCAGGAAAAAGCTCTATTTTTAACTAGTTTTTTTAAAAATTCGTTTTAGTAGTTGTATATGGTTCTTAGAGCATGGTTAGTAGTTGGAACCCTTGAATGCAATTTGAGATCCAAAAATTAAAAAAAAGAATGTAAATGTATAATGGATTAGGTTTGTATGACAATAATATGAAATGATAAAGTGAGTTCCGGTCCCAAAGATTGTGTGGTCAAAAATTGATGTGAAAAAATAATGTAAAATCTAGAATCTATAAAGTGGAGCCGAAGATGGAGCTTATTATTCTACAAAAGAGTTCCTACAATCTAGAATCTAGAAATTGAAAGACCCAAACCTTGGATCGATCCTATAGGTGGAATGTGACCGAAAATCTAGAAATTGGGACTGGAGGTGGAGCTTACTATTCAACCAAATGAGCTTTAAATTTCTGAATATAAAAATTGGGACCGGAGAGAGCCTTACTAATGATACTCTTAGAATGTCAGAAACGGTCTTTCATCTGTAACAAAATTCCCAGAAAAGTTAATTCTAAAGCTCGTGCAATCATATTTATTCATTTCAACAATTCCAAAAAAAATAAAAAAATTATAAAGATGTAAATTTATCACAATATTTGTTACGTACAAAATGGACACAGCCAACAACCCAAAGAATGAAAGAATGGTCATGAGTGAGAGGTCTTGGCTTGTCATCACGGCCATGGAGGGCAGTTTCCGCCGTTGTCGGGAGGACCATGGGTGCATCCCGACGGCACGGAAGGCGTCACGGGCCTTGCGGGAGAGACTCGAACACGAACCCGATTATCCTTGCCAGCTGCTGCTGCTCATCTTCTCCCCGAAGCACTCTTGCTGCTGCTGCTTCCTGCCAAGAACACGAGATGCAAACCATGGAAATCATCAACGCCAACATAACAAATGAAACCTTCTTGTACGACCTCATGTTTTTGTATCAACTTCGGAGTTGTTGTCTATGAAGCAAAATATATAGAGAGCGGTCATTTATAGATAGAGGAACTCAATATAGTATTGTATATATCTCTTTGTTTCCTAATTATTTCATCTTAACTTGTACTTGGGGAGGAAGCTAAGTTCATGATAAAGAATTATCAGGTAAGTAGTTGTATAGGAAGATACACACGTTCAAGACAGAGAATGGTGACTTTGACTTCCAACACATATATATATTTTTTTCCATTGGTTTGGCATAGATTCGCATTGTTTGTCAAACACTCAGCTAGGTCTACGGACAGTGTTGGGGCCTTACAAGTAACAAGCAATCGTGTAGTTTTGTGAAGAGACATATAAAGAAGCATCCTACCCCTTGATTTTCTCATGACTTTTAGGTTGATTTCAATAAAGGTTATTTGGAAATTTAGTAGTGGGAGATTCAAATAAATGACCAAGGACATATGACTGACTAGCAAATTCTCCTACAAGAGTTCCAAATTGCTGACCAAGGATTGGTCAGCATGGACTAGTTTCAAAGCCCGAAATAAACATGCAATTCATTGCTAAGAGCATCTCCAACCCTATTGTCTTATTTGTGTTGTGAATCCTATGTGGCATGAGGCACAAGACAATGTCTTTCCTATGTGGCAAGATGATATTCACACAAGACAATGAAATAGTGTTCTCCAATGCAAAAGTTTGAGAAGACAATAAAATTACTTTTTTTCAACTTCCAAGTCAACTTTTTCATTTCTTCCTTTATATATATTTTTATTCATAATTGATGATGTGGACATAAAGTCATTGTGAAGTGCATTGTCTAGATCTAGACAACCAACTTCACATTCTCCTTGCCATGTCAACTTCACAATTTATTTCACATTTGCATTGTAGAAGTACTTTTGAAAAAAATGCTTGTCATTCCTATGTGGCAACCATTTTTTCCAAATTCACAATAGAGTTGGAGATGCTCTAATGTGGTTCTTTGGTTTGATGTTATAAATTCAACTTTTGCAAATGGTGCATTTGTTCTCCTAAATTTCATATTTTGGGCTAAATGTAATTATACATTTATAGCGTTCACACTTTTACTGCTCGTAAACAGTATCATTTTATCTTGCATTTTTGCTTGAAATTTCTTTTCTATTTGTTTGTAGGCTCACTTGGTGTTAAAAGAAACCTGTGGAAGTACCTTCTTGTCTCGTGTACTGATGCTGATCTATCAAATTACGGTTTATGATTTTTCGAACACGAAGATATCAGAATCATAGTAACGGACTTTATGTAAGGAAATATTTTGAATAACAGTGATGAAAATCGCTGTAAAAATATTGTTTTATTAACCATCAAACTCTTGTCTTTAATTTAGAGAGAGCAAGGGCAAACAAACGTAACAGTGAGTGATTCGACTAAACCACCGGCTCAAACTCTTCTTTTGCAATCCGTAGGTGGCCTCCAATATGTACTCATCTTCACTGGAACTCGAAACAACTAGTTTAAGCTTATTAAGACATTTGTATCTCATCCGTAGGCGGCCTCCAATATCTATTCTATCTTGATATGTGTTGTATCAAGACACGTTTATGTTGTACTAATTGACTCGAACGCTAATTATAATTTTAAAAGTGTTGTGAAAATGAGAGAGGGAGAGAAGAAATTGGTAGCCAGAAAAACTGTACGTAGCTTTTCTCATTGATAACATATATAGAGGGAATGAGATAGAGAGGTTGTTGTGGGTATGGATAAGGGCATCCATATTTGGATTTATCCAAATCACAACACTCCCCTTGGATGCCCACTTTAATTATTGCCTCATTAAAAACTTTTATAGGAAAAATCCTTTGGAAAAAATTCATAGAAAAGAAAAGAGTACAATAATATTCTTCAGGAATATAAGTCTTCAGGAATCTAAGTGGGTGCGACTTACACTGCTTCGTTAAAAATCTTTCGAAGGAAAAATCCAGTGGAAAAAAAATCAACAAAGAAAAAGAGTACAATGCGCAAAGATATGCTTCAAGATGTCTCCATTAGCATCTTCAGGATGCTTGCATCTACAGGATGCTCCCCCTCAAAAATATTACATTATTGTTCTTACATCAATTCAAAATGAAAATCAACCCCCAATACAATTTAAATATTACATATCACCCTAATACTTTATTTGTCTATACATTTATACTTGTATCCTTATGAAGAGGTGCAGGCTTTATTTGTGATTCTTGAAAGCTCGCAACTCCCTGATATGTCGAACTGTTGAAAACATAGTCATGCACATTCCTATTCGCTTTTGGTGAAATTGCCGCAGTGATTTAATTTATTCTCTTACCTGCAACGTTATTTATAAAAACATACCTTGTTTGTGGTATTCGCTTAATAGAGTATCAGATAAATATCATTCATCTGCATATCTCATTAGATTAATATTCATCAAGAATAATTTATGTGCCTAATATTATTCTAAAATATTGGCTGAGTAAATGACAATAAAAATTTTATATTATTTAAACATGGTACTTCAGGAACCAGAACATGTTCCTTTGGTTGTAAAAGATCCTATTGATCTGACCATTATAGGTATATCATTCATATTAAATCTCTGCAGGAGATTTATCTCTACAGGAGATTCATAGTAGATCTCTTCTAAGATTCATCTTTTCATGAGATTACATGAGATCTCTTTTGAACATTTATCTTTATCTCTTCTGGAGATTCCTCTCTATTCAGAAGATTCCTTTCTCTTCAAGAGATTTTCGACCTATACCGGAGATTTCAATCTTTACGGTAGATTCCAATCTCTACGGGAGATTCTTTGTCTCTTCTGGAGATATTTCAAATCTCTTCAGGAGATACTGTCATATTTTCTTCTCTTCAGGAGGCACTTTTAATCTTTTCAGGAGATTCTCTTGAGGAGGTGACCATTTTGATGAATCCGTTCAGGAATTTTTTCATAAACTTAATGAGCCTATCACATTCTTCTGGATGGTTTAATCCATATGTAGATCCTTCGGGGATAACATGATAATATCAAATCCTTCAAGAATTTACCTGAGAATTTTAAATTCATGACCTTCGATAATATATCTTATCGTCTAGGTTATCAGGATCGAAGAATATATATTATATTTTATTCATGATCATTTCATGAATCCTTGAGCTCTTATATATTGGATCTTTATTTGTTACAGATACCCATTCAAAATCTACCGGGTTTATTCTCTTTGGATTTTGTACTGTAGGACCGAACACTCCACATCTTGCGAGAGATATCACATCTATTCATTAGATTATTCGTGGTTTTAGTGTTATCCTTTAATTTTATCACCATTTTTATTCTCATTTGATAATGTCATCTATGACAATTTTTCTTGATTTCAAATTTCTCTTAACTATGTATAAAACATAGATTTTATGGGTACCGGTACCTCTTTCTCAGTCTCTTCTGGAATCTGAGGTATATCCTCTACCGGAGCGATATACTTTGAGAAATTGGATCTTTGGTTCATGACATCTTCCGGATCGTCATGCATGAACTTTCTCTTCAGGAGATGCAACTTCAGGAGCGGCTTCTTCAAGAGCATTAGGATGTTATATTATTCGTCATATTCTTCTGGAGAGATGAACCTTATCTTTAGTATTATTCAGCCTCTTCTTCTTACAAGGTTCTAAATATTTAGAACATCTAGGTCTTACGCGTTCTTACAAAAGAACTTATTCATTTGCTGTCTTTATGGTTCTTTTAGTACTTCTATTAGAAAATAAATTTATAGATGGTATAGTTATTTATGCAGCATAATAAAACGTAAGCAAGCAAAGGATAATTTCTCCTAATTTAGTCAAGATTCGATAAATTAGAAATATGCCATGACACGTTCTTCTGGAATGATGCGTTAGAATGCTTCGAGAACGATGATGCAATACGTTCTTCTAGAACGATGCTTTACGACGTTCTTCTAGAACGATAATTCACGATGTTCTTCTAGAATGATAACTTATCTTCTTCATATCTCCCCCTAACGGAGGAAAATTATGTCTTATTAACGTGACAGATCACAGAAATATTCTATCACAAAATTATTTCATGTCTAGAAGATTTAATAATCTGAGGAGATAAACATAATAATTCACAAAGCATAGATGCTAATATTATAGTTTCAAACAATACCAACATAAGCTATCTAAAAGAGATACAATTCAAGACTATGCTATAGTTATTCATATACAAACTTCAGGATTTTGGTTTTTTTTAAAAAAAACTTATCCTCGATATCAAGGATGTATGCTGCAATTTGGTAAGTAATGATCACACGAATTAGTTATAATAATTTTATCATCATTATCCCAAAATGTCTTAGTCGAAATATCTTAGTCGACCATGTCACATATTAAAAGTTATAGGACCATTTGCTTCTGGCTCACAATGGACCCGTGGGATTGAGCTTCTGGCCCAGTGTATTATATATGTGACTAGACAACCCTAATGTGAGTAACGCGTATCCATAGTAAATAGATGGATATCTCTTAGACGAACTTAGGGTTCTCTAAGATGAACTTCTGGTTCTCTAGACTAGTAGTTACACAAAAGAAATTATTTCACTTGTCCAGCGTTTTAATACGAGACCTATTTTTACTCCCAAAAAGTCTTCTGGATAATGAGAGTATAAAACAATTTCTATAAGTGAGTCTATTGGGTAAAATCAAGTGGGCTCTGTCGGAGCCTTCAATAATATGACCATGTCTAGCTGTTATGGATACTTTTGACACTAGTATTCTTGTTGGAAGAAAATTCCATTCTTAATGATGGTGTTGGTTCGAAGCACTATCAGTCATGTATAACATTTTTCTTTTCCATGGATTATAGTTCTAGATATGCCAATATCTTATCAATAGGTGCAAACATAGATATTATTAATCACAATAATAATATAATTCTAAACATAGAACTTCGGGTCTATGATAGTTGGTAGGACAATAATGTATCCGTAGTATCCCTATGAATGGAACAACCTTATGTCACCAACTTTAAAATTCTCTAATTATATGAGGTTTGCAATTCTAAAACATATGCACCTAAAAATACCAATATTCGGGTTGGTACACCACACATACACACACAAACACACACACACACACACACCACACACACACACACCAGATATATATATATAATATATATATATAGATATATATATATATATATATATATATATAATATATATATATATATATATATACTAGTCATAACCCGTGCCCATCGGGCACGGTTCATTTAAGGTATTCTTCCTCAAAATCTTGGACCCCCAATTTTAAACGAACAATATAATTATGAGGCCCCATCAAAATATTAAATCCCAACCACCTGCTGGATGTGAATTTTCTTTGGATTCTCTATAAAACCCCACTCTCATAATGCTCATCCACAACCATTATGAGTGCAAATCCCACTCTTTGGATTCTCCATAAAACCCCACTCTCAATAATGTTCATTCCCCATAAAATCTCACTCTCAATAATGCTCATCCACAACCATTATGAGTGCAAACCCCACTCTTTGGATTTCCCATAAAATCCCACTCTCAATAATGCTCATCCACAACCGTTGATTCACCAAGATTAAATCTCAACCACTCTTTATCTTGGCGCAGCCCTAGGATTCAAAAACCTTTGTGTTAATTATTATTTTTAATTCTGATTATTATTACTAAAATTATTTTATGAATTTTGGAATTTATTTCCTAAATTTCTATTTGGAAAAGTATAATTTTTGTTAATAAAACTTGGTTTTAAATAATAAATCTGATTTTAAATAATTAATTCTATTTTATTAATTTTAATTATCATTTAAAATTCTTATTATTATTACTAATGATTAATTAGTTCAATTTATGGGCTAGATTTATTTTAACTAATCAGTTTCTATTTGGTCTTTGGATGGCGAGCTTTAGCTTACAGTTCCTAAGAGAAGGACTTAGTGCAGTTTTAGTTAATTTTGGTTTAGTTATAATTATTAGTTAATTAGCTAATTGATTAGTTAGCAGTTGGTAAGTTTGTTAGCAGGTTAGTTAGCTTTCTCCGGTAACAACCCTAGACCTATTACAAATTAAACATAGTGCCACTAAGGCTGACTTAGAGAACATTCTAAATTTTAGTATAAATATTGGGCGTGTTCCCAAGTTATTTTAATTTTTTTGATACACTGTTACAATGACAAATTTCCAATGTCCTCACTATCCAGTCTCTCTCTTCGTCACTGTTCTGTCGGTGACGCTCCGCCGTGCTCTGCCGCCAACCCCGATCAATCTCTACTGTCATCGACTCCCCACTCACCAGCCACCACCTGCCTCCATCACTGCCTGGCCAGATATGACTCAGCGACCACCGACACCCCTATTCCAACACCGCCTCCACCGTACCTCGACTACAGCCACCACTCAACAATACAACATGAGCCGCCCATCAACGCGCTACCTACCGCCTAGCCAACCCCCAGTTCGCTGACCCTCATGAACCCAAACACGCACACAGTTCAGTCTCGCTCCGCCCCACAGAACCCAACATCATCGCCACCGACTCACCGACTCACCGACACCACTAACCATCGCTCACTCCGCCACCCTAGCCATCGGATCTATGCCCACCGTACCGACTGTCTCCACCCACAGCAACTGAGCCACTTGTCCACACCAATCCCAAGATCCACCGCAATCGACCACCACCTGCCTCGACTACTCCGGTGAACCACCACAAACCTGACCATCACTCCACCTACTCCAACCGATTCACTCATCTGTGCCCACCCGAGCCCGCCTCACCGTCGATGACTGCAGCGACCATCCCTGCATCGTGGCCGACCTAGATCTGGCAGATCTTACCATATCTGTAGTCGTCCTCGACTGTGCCCGACCCCAGCAACCATAACAATGTTGTGCCTCCCTGTTCTCGATATACGTCATCGTCACCCCGCCTCTTTGTGCCGCGACCCTAACAACATCATCTAGGTCTTCCATATAGCCGCCGAGGCCAGGAAATCCAGACCGGCCAAATTCGATCCGCGCGAGTCCACGTGCATTGCCGTCGACTCTTCAGCCTCTCCACGACGGCGACCACGTTGGTAAAGTCTTTCCCTTCTCGACCCCTTTTTCTTTTCTCGATATCTCTCTCAAGCTCTCTCACTCTCGACCTCCCTTCTATCTCTCTGATCTGCTCACTTATATTCTTTCATCCCTCTTCCATCTTCCTCTTCATTCTTCTCTCTGGAGTTTCTTTTCTGCCCTTACTTATTCTTTCGTCCTCTTCTATTAATTCCTCTCTTATCTTTTCTCTCTTTATTATTATGACTTCTCAACAGAACCGAAAAGAGATGAGTGAGCAGTTTCCTCCTCGAGAACTGAGGGGTCAAATTGACCCTTCGTATTTCGAAAAGTCAGAGAGATAGAAATTGTATGCATTATACTATAATGCTCATCCACAACTCCACAACCGTTGATTCACCAAGATTAAATCCCAACCACTCTTTATCTTGGCACAGTCAGCCCTAGGATTCAAAAACCTTTGTGTTTGTATAATAGATATGTAGCACCCAGTTTTCTGAAATTGGGATATTTTTGAAAATTTATTATTTTTATTAGTTAATAGTATTTTTAGTCATGATATGATTTTTGGTGATTATTAGTGTAATTAAAACCATTTTCTAAGTCATGACTTATGACTTTGTGACTTACTAGCAAAACCTTAGTGTAAACCCTAGTTTTTCTTAACCTAGAAGTTGCCATGACCATGTGAGCCTAGCCATAGGCTCATAATATCAAATTAGTGATTTTTGCCAAAAGGGTATTTTGGTAATTTACTAGACTTTATTTGAGATTATGTGATTTTTAATATTATTTAATCATGGTTAAGTTCCATGATTAGTCCCTAGCCTATCCTACCCTAATCTAGAGGTTAGCCACTAACCTAGAAGCTTTAGGATAGATTTTTGGTTAAGGGTTAAAGTGAGAGAAATATCTAGATTTATCTTTATTGATATTTTCCTTAAACCACTCCAAATATCTCACCCCTTTACACAAAGTCCATGCCTTAACCTAGAAGAAAGAGCAAGGACACCCCCCCCCATGCTATGGCCAGCCAAGGGCATCCCCTAGCAGCCCACATTTCTATTTAATCCCATTTTTTTCATTCATAAAAATTTTACATGAATTTAAATCCTAGAAAATCCTATTTTCTTCACAAGACCACAACTGATCAATTTTGATCCAAATCACCTCTAGTTTCTTGCATTGGATCCCCTACACTAGAGGGTACTAGTTAGGGCCTGCTATTAAGAATTTGGAAGCTTTTGGCATCACAAAGTTGAAGGATACACACCCCCCTCTTCTTTGATTTTTAGGATTTGCACAAATAGGTAAATGCCCATAAAACTTTGTTAATTTTGTGTTTTTCTTCATATTTGCATGCATCTAGGTACTAGGGTACTGTAGGACAAATTTGGTGAAAGTTTGAGTTGGTTTGGTGTCCGTATCGGACACGTATCCTAAACTAGGAAACCATGTTTGATGAAATACCACTGAGAAATGGATTTGTTAAATGTAAAACAAATTAATAACCTAGTAGCCCTAGACTTGCTTATCACAAAACATCTAGACTGAGCACGTTTTCGTGCTGTGTCCGTGTCCAAATTGGACACGAACCTACTGCACGAGACCCTCGTGCATGCCCTGCTACCCCCCTTCGTGCGTACTGCACAGACCACTAGGACACACCAAAATTGGTGGACACGAGGGGGCAGTGTCTGCGCACATGCCCCCAAAATTTGGTGTCGCCTCGTGTCGTGTCGAGTGAGAAATCTCACTCGCACTGGACACGGGCTGTCAGCGCACACGCGCGGGGGCGACTTTGAGCGTGTCGTATCGCATGGACACGACACTAGAGTGTCTCATAGTGACACGGGGTAGCCCTATTCGTGGCGTATACGAGGACACGAACACGAGATGTGTCGTGTCCTGTGTCGCGAGCACGAGGCGTGTGACAGCGTGCACGACGCTGTCGAAACACGCGTGTATCAGTGTGTTTTCACGACTGATACGGGGTTCGTTTTGTGTCCACGAGTATCGTGGACACGTGTCAGGGTGTGCAACGTGTAGCCCTATGTGTGGGCTACACATGTGCACGACCACGAGACGTGTCGTGTCTCGTGGTGTGTCTACGAACACGTGGAACGCGTGCACGACGCTGTGCAGCGTTGAGTGTCAGGAATTTACCCGTGTGTAGTGTTTTTGTGAGATTGGACACGTGAAACTGTGTCATGGTGTCGTGTCAGGCACCTAGGACACTAGGGTATCTATGGGGTGTCAGTACCAACCAATTGATTCGAGTCTTAGCTCGTTTTAGAGTGTGTATTTCGAGTTACCCTGTTTCGAGATAAACAGTCCACAGTTCCTGTTTTTAGGATTTTCCCAGTTTCAAAAGTGGATTTCAAAACCAAATTGTATATTTAATGCATTGTATGAGTATATTTTAGTATGTATTACGTAGTATATATGTATATGTGAGTGTGGGTGAGATTTGGGAATAAATGGTAGTGTATAGGTGGAGTTATGTATATATATACATATGTATGTATATATGTTATTGTATGTGTGTGTTGGGG
>JANAVB010038291.1:0-37012 GCA_029216955.1 Iris pallida
ACAAGTCACGAATATCACGTCCTGCTCCCGTAGGAGCGATCGTCCTCGCTAAGGCATGATGCCGCACGAGCCTAGATTGCGCTCGTGCAAGACGGGTTCCATAACGGCTGATTTCAGCGGCTGCGATGGGGTCGTCGCAGAGAAGTCCATGCAGAGACATTGGATAATAGCAGCAGAAATTTTAAAGCAAAACACAAGTTATTCAAAGAAGCTCTTTATTGATATTGAAACAAAGATTACAAAGGGCGCAAGGCCAAGATTACAAGTCTCTCGAGCTTACTTTTCTCACATTACAAGTTCACTCTGCTCTCTCTCGTCTCTCGATACAACGCATGAGCCAGCGGAAGCTTCGGAAGGTGACGCCCATACATTATGTCCCGTATAAGTCTTGACTCCATGCGGCCGCACGCTTCGAATCGCCAAGGAACTCCGTGCCTCGACGCATCCAAACGAGCTCCGCGCCACGAGCTTCTACCTGTGCCTGCACATGAAAACTATGTGGGTGTCAGTACTCAACTGTACTGGTGGAATGAGCTCCTCGCCCACCCATACAAAATCAACACGTTTGATTTACTTTGTGCAACATAGCCCCTTTACGATTGTCTTTCTACTCTTGCCTTAGGATCAGTTTTAGGACCGATGTCTTGGCCTATTTTGTGTCTCTAGACCATCCCGTGCTTGCAACAACAACGTCAACTCAACAACGTTAACCTATCAAGTCGTGCTTGCCTTTCGGCCAAAATCAGAGACGCAACTACGCGATAAGACTCCATTCCCGTGTGACCGTGCTATAAGTCCTTGTTGAGACCGTGCTTCGCAACTCAATGAGACTCAATCATATCGCCGCCTCGCGGCCCTTTGCTACTAAATCATCAACTGACCCATCCAACTTGTAGACTAAGTGTCACTCGACCAACTTTGCCTTACGGCATCTCCTAACTTAAACTCAAGACAACTCAATCATAACATGCAACTTATATGCCGACAACATAAGACTCGACGCCATATCTCGTGCCGAAGCACGTCGCCTACGTTGCAACCAAATCTTAGGCCCAATATTGTGTTCAAACTATACACACACATTCAACTCGACTCCTTGATATAGTGCACTCAATACTTGACTCAATCCAAAGGCACACTCGCAGATTGCCGCCCGTGCCGACTCATCTATATGAATTAGTCACTAGCATGACAAGCTATCCTGGACTATAGCCTTGCTATTTGGCGACCCTTTCAACGCAAGTAGCTAGCCTCGCTGAAAGTTTCCGAATAACCCGAGCGGTTCGTCCAGCTACGGCTATATCGTGTTTCCTCTTAGGCCGAGTCGGTCCCGTGGCCCCGGGTTGTCGCTCGAGGAAACTCGCCCTTGTCGACAAGTTGTCCAATGACCATGCAAGACTCGACTCAAACTGACGTCTCACACAGTCATCCTTCTTCCAGTATTACCATCTCTTTCAAAACCAATATCAAGACTTCTATCATTTGAGACCCCTCGACGACCCACGGTCGCGAGCATTTTTTTCATGTTACCATATCATTTCATTCAATTCGTGAATGCCTATTCGATATTCCTTTCTCCAAAACTCATTAAATCAACCGTGGTTCATGCCTTAAACACTAAGTCCGTGCATCGTGCCTCAAACCGACTTTCGATCTACGCGACACTATCGCCCAAGTCATACTTTATATGACGGGCCTTGAGACCGTAAGACTATGTGGTTATACCCAACCGTAGAACTCGTAGGACCGTGCTTGCTACCACTCCGATAGCCTAACATAATTTGCTCGACTTAAACGCACAACGACTCGACGAGCAAAGGCTGCGTCAAGCCTCGCATTGCGGAAACGTGTCGCACATGCGTTCGACTTCTGAACGACCAAGTCATTTGGGTGCCTAGACTTATGTCATAAGCTGTGCAACGCAACTTAATTTATGGGACAAGCCAAGGCTATGCCAAGCCTTGGACGATAGGACTGTGCATGCTTTATGAAGCATTTATGCGGGCGACGCCTATGACTTAGGCTACGTTCATAACTTCGTCTACTCATCCAACTTTCCTTCTCCCAAGCCACGGGACGAAGGATCGAGTGTCATTTTCAAAGCACGCCATGCACCAACTCTAAGTCGACCGTTGGACCTTTCCATATTCTAACTCAATTCGACCCGTCGGGATTATTCCCTTATCTATGTTGATTCATCTCTTTTATTATCAAGCCTACTTGTGCAAGTTGAAAACATGCGATTTATTATGTGAAGGCTAAGATGAGGCATGTTCACCGAAACTACTCCACCTGAGCGAGCGGTCGCCTTGACCGAGTGATGTCTTCGAGTCGCCGTTGTAAGGCTAAGTCCGAACGCCGTCGGCGTTTCGATTATTCCGATTGACTGAGCGGGACGGGGCACTACATCATACACCACTCAGAAAAAGTTTCGTCCTCAAAACTAACTGAGTACACTTATCGACTTATAACTCGACTCAACATCCTACGCTTCTCGCACACATTTCTCCTATGCGTTCCCTCAATCCGAGCCACGCTCGTGCTACCCACAATCTTTTCTTCAAAAACTTGCAATCTCAAAATCCTTGACACTTTTCTGTTCCTCAAGTCTCATTTGAATTCAACGTATCACTTAGTATGGATCGTGCACATATTTTAGGCGTCCCCAAAATACATGTATTTCAGCCAAGCCTCGTGATAGCGAATTCTGCCATTACCACTCGAGTCGGATCGTGCACATATTCAAGCGTCCCTGATATACATGCATGTCAGCCGATGCTCATGAGTGGTATTTTTATATTCCTGAATCATTCCATTCATCAATACCAATATCCCAACCAATCAATCCTCAAGATCACTCGTACCAATCCTAACTCTCGCAATATGGACGTCTTGCCTAACCGCTAGGCTATGTCTTTAGGCTAAAGTCATCCGTCAGTATTGGAATCATAGTTCCCAAACAACAATATCAACACTGACCCCATCCTAAGGTCAAACCAAGTTGATAGTACGGGGTTTTCTACCCAAGCTCGCATCACTCCGATTTCTAAACATCGAGCATCGATTTCCTACACACATCCCAACATTCGTCGTACGGGGTCTGAGTCATTCAGCAAAGCCATCCTATGATAACTCATGTTTCCACCAATTCCTTGACATATCAATATCACTCGTTCATCAAGCCATTTCGCATAGTCTATCTCTTCGAACACGTTCGACATAATCCGCCTATCAATCCTTCCAAGTCAAGCACGCTACGACACAATTCATCGCTAAACCATAATTCATATTTCATATTCCCTAAGTCATTCATCCCAATTCACCAAATCGATCACAAGGTCATCTGACTTAACAATACGTTGTACCCCGATCTCACGCGAGGCAGATTTTCCACGGTGGGCATAAATCACCATGCACGCTCCCGCGGGATAATCATCCTCATCGGGACGTAACTCTTGTTCGAATCTAGACTAATTCATTCTCGATGCGCGGATTGGACCTACTCAATCCTCAAGTTTATTTCATTCATCAATCGCAAGTCCTAACATCCTCAAATTTTTTTTCGCATCAAACCGACAAGTCGAGATAATCAAAGTTGCCGCATCCTGATTTTCCGAGTTCGATCATTCTCGCGACATGAATCACCATCTCAGCGCTCACGCGGAACGATCGCCCCAAATCCGACGCAACGCATGTGCGAGGCTAGAGTTGCACTCGTACAAGACAAGATCGTCGACGTTGTGGCTATCAACGTAAATATCAAGACACGATCATTTTCATCCAACATTCATCTCAATCAAAATCCTAAGTATGGCATCCAACTGAACAATAACACTTGCACGATCGTCATTCGCCGAGTCAGAGCACCCCCGAGTTAATCGTATATCGATATTTTGATACGCCTCAATACCATCGATGACATGCGTGACCTGACGATCTTCCTTTACAATAAATTCTGAGTCGTGCAAATGGTGCTATCGTCCGACTGGATAATCTCCTCGACATTCAAATTCAAGTTCGATCATTTACAACATCAATTTCCTCAAATCTAAATTCGCGTATTTTTCATCCGTCTATCTTAAGTAATCGACCAACGTTTTTTCTCAATTCGCATCGTTCCTTGCTAAATCAAATCATCGAGCAACATTCAATCCAATCCTTAGAGTCATTCGCGCAACTTCAAAAATTAAATCTTTCATGCACGATATCTTCCCATCGTGCTAACTTCTCTATACGATCCACCTATCGATTTCCTTTATCAAGTCATCCGTTCGCTACACCTTAAGTCTTCCTCGATTCGATTTCCTACTTAATCATTTTCGCGTTTCATACTCGCGCAATCCACAATCTCGTGCACGTTTTATGCGCATCAATTTCTAGGTTGTTCGAATCGACTCATCAAATCTTCAAGACTACAACTTGTTCAACGACACTCAATCTAAGGCTTTGTATAACGCGACGCTTGTTGATAGACTCATTGACACATCGAATCCTCAATCGATCGATCGACATCCCTGAGGCTATCGCATACACCACTCAGGGATGGAGTCATTCAACAAATCCTCAACTTATCCTTCGATTCACAATTCTATCTCCTCGAATTTTCGTTCGAACGATTCCTTAAATTTTAAGCACGCTCACCTATATCGCATCGACGATAACATCGTCGTTCGATAGCACCTCTATCGATAGTCATCTCATTTATTCAATTGAGTCCAACTCATTCTTGCTCAACACTATTTAATTTCCGCACTCGACTTTTCTAAGGTCGACGCAACTTTGGTGAATATGTCCAGCCCGACTCAGCCAACCGTGCTTACGCGAACCATCTTTTTATTTTGTCAAAAACTGTTCTCCTATATTTTATAAAATAGATAGACTTATTGTATGGACATCCCGTGGGACATTTGAGAGAGAGCGCACCAACGATTTTAACTTTACGGAAGCAACAATTCAGAATTTGCGGAAACATCGGAGTTAAAGAATTCAATCGATAGTCCAAGGACGTAAAGCCGTGCTTTGATACCATTATGTCACGCCCCGCTCCCGTAGGAGCGATCGTCCTCGCTAAGGCGTGATGCCGCACGAGCCTAGATTGCACTCGTGCAAGGCGGGTTCCATAACTACCGATTTCAGCGGCTGCGACGGGGTCGTCGCACAGAAGTCCCATACAGAGACATTGGATAATAGCAGCGAAAATTTTAAAGCAAAACACAAGTTATTCAAAGAAGCTCTTTATTGATATTGAAACAAAGATTACAAAGGGTGCAAGGCCAAGATTACAAGTCTCTCGAGCTCACTTTTCTCACATTACAAGTTCACTCTGCTCTCTCTCATCTCTCGATACAATGCTTGAGCCAGTGGAAGCTTTGGAAGGCGACGTCCATACATTATGTCCCGTATAAGTCTTGACTCCATGCGGCCGCACGCTTCGAATCGCCAAAGAACTCCGTGCCTCGACGCATCCAAGTGAGCTCTGCGCCACGAGCTTCTACCTGTGCCTGCACATGAAAACTATGTGGGTGTCAGTACTCAACTGTACTGGTGGAATGAGCTCCTCGCCCACCCATAGAAAACCAACACGTTTGATTTACTTTGTGCAACATAGCCCCTTTACGATTGTCTTTCTACTCTTGCCTTAGGATCAGTTTTAGGACCGACGTCTTGGCCTATTTTGTGTCTCTAGACCATCTTGTGCTTGCAACAACAACGTTAACCTATCAAGTCGTACTTGCCTTTCGGCCAAAATCAGAGACGTAACTATGCGATAAGACTCCATTCCCGTGTGACCATACTATAAGTCCTTGTTGAGGCTGTGTCTCGCAACTCAATAAGACTCAATCATATCGCCGCCTCGCGGCCCTTGTCGCCTCGCGGCGCTTTGCTACTAAATCATTAACTGACCCATCCAACTTGTGGAGTAAGTGTCATTCGACCAACTTTGCCTTGCGACATCTCCTAACTTAAACTCAAGCCAACTCAATCATAACATGCAACTTATATGCCGACAACATAAGACTCGATGCCATATATCGTGCCGAAGCACGTCGCCTACGTTGCAACTAAATCTTAGGCCCAACATTGTGTTCAAACTATACACACACATTCAACTCGACTCCTTGATATAGTACACTCAATACTTGACTCAATCCAAAGGCACACTCGTGGATTGTCGCCCGTGTCCACTCATCTATATGAAGTAGTCACTAGCATGACAAGCTATCCTGGACTATAGCCTTGCTATTCGGCGACCCTTTCAACGCAAGTAGCTATCCCCGCTGAAAGTTCCCGAATAACCCGAGCGGTTCGTCCAACTACGGCTATACCGTGTTTCCTCCTAGGCCGAGTCGGTCCCGTGGCCCCGGGTTGTCGTTCGAGAAAACTTGCCCTTGTCGACAAGTTGTCCAATGACCATACAAGACTCGACTCAAACTGACGTCTCACACAGTCATCCTTCTTCCAGTGTTACCATCTCTTTCAAAACCAATATCAAGACTTCTATCATTTGAGACCCTCGACGACCCACGGTCGCGAGCATTTTTTTCATGTTACCATATCATTTCATTCAACTCGTGAATGCCTATTCGATAGTCATTTCTCCAAAACTCATTAAATCAATCATGGTTCATGCCTTAAACACTAAGTCCGTGCATCGTGCCTCAAACCGACTTTCGATCTACGCGACGTTATCGTCCAAGTCATACTTTATATGACGGGCCTTGAGACCGGAAGACTATGTAGTTATACCCAACCGTAGAACTCGTAGGAAATAACGTGTAGACAACTCTAGAGGGGGGTGAATAGAGTTTGTGTCGATAATCACCAAATAAAAAATTAACTCTATATCACCTCCACAAAACAACTATCAAGATAGTAAATAAATCAGAGAAAAATGCGGAAGTAAATAAAGATCAGAAGAGCATTCGCAGACACATCAATCTTAACCTGGTTTTCCTTGTGGAGGTCTAGTCCAGGCCTGAGAACTCTAGCTCAGGATTGAAATCCACTATTTGTGAAATAGTGTACAACCACGTGCCTTTACTCAGAAGAGCACGCCAACTTCTTACAGATTCGCAGGTGGCAAAACTTGGAATTGTCCAAGTGACTTTTCTTTTCAACTCTTGTACAAAAACTTCTAGCTGAATCGTACTTGAGCACCTTGGGGCTTAGGAAGTTTTGTGGCTAGTAGATTGGAAGAGTAAGGCTTAGGTCGTATAAGGCTTAGATGATTGAGAGTGAGAGATAGAAACATGATGAAGAGATAAATGAAAATGGTTGAAATTATGCCCTATATATACTAGTTAGAAGGCAGAATTCGGCCAGAATTCTGTCCTCATAATTCAAAAATATGGCCGTTGTACCAGCTAGCAATTGGTAACCCTAAAAATCAGTTCCTAGAAATCAGGGGACAGAGTTTGGCCCGAACTCTGTGTGGGGGTAGAGTTCGGCCCGAACTCTGCCTCCTTGGTGGTAGAATGTTCAAATGGCCTTTGGGCTTTGGTGGAGCTTGGGCTTGGTTCAGGAATTGGTCTGTTTGTGTGGTAGAGCTTGGAGAGATATGTCTAGGGGTTGAGATGACTCAGTGCGACTCAACGTACGTATTCTCCTAGACTCAATAAATTGAAGATTACAGACTTGGAACAAGTAGAAAAACCAAGAGCCCTTTGATGACACATTTCTTCTGATATTTGAGCAGTCCTGAAGACGTCTTTTTAGAATCCCTGATGCGAGGCCCCATATAGGTCGCTAGGCGGTTCAGAGAAATCTCTTTGTATGACGCCGTCTTTGGTCCATCATTAATTCTTCATTGCCTATGTTCTGGTTTGATCATGTTTGATCATGCTTACTGCATGTCTACAAATACATATTAGGCCAGCAAAATATGTTACAGTACGATACAAGCATAGCAATATAATATAGGACAATTAGGACAATGCTAAGTTTAAGTAGCAACATGATAGTAAGTATATGAATATTAGTGACATCATTATGTTAAATTTAACTGATTATTCATATTCAAAAATACGATGTAATAATTGGGCTAACAGTAGGACCGTGCTTGCTACCACTCCGATAGCCTAACATAACTTGCCCGACTTAAACGCCCAACGACTCGACGAGCAAAGGCTGCGTCAAGCCTCGCATTGCAAAAATGTGTCGCGCATGCGTTCGACTTCTGAACGACCAAGTCATTTGGGTGCCTAGACTTATGTCATAAGCCATGCAACGCAACTTAATTTATGGGACAAGCCAAGGCTATGCCAAGCCTTGGACGATAGGACCATGCATGCTTTATGAAGCATTATGCGGGCGACGTCTATGACTTAGGTTACGTTCATAACTTCATCTACTCATCCAACTTTCCTTCTCCCAAGCCACGGGACGAAGGATCGAGTGTCATTTTCAAAGCACGCCGTGCACCAACTCTAAGCCGACCGTTGGACCTTTCCATATTCTAACTCAATTCGACCCGTCGGGATTATTCCCTTATCTTTGTTGATTCGTCTCTTTTATTATCAAGCCTACTTGTGCAAGTTAAAAATATGTGATTTATTATGTAAAGGCTAAGATGAGGCAAGTTTACCGAAACTACCCCACATGAGCGAGCGGTCGCCTTGACCGAGTGATGTCTTCGAGTCGCCGTTGTAAGGCTAAGTCCGAACGCCGTCGGCGTTTCGATTATTCCGATTGACTGAGCGGGACGGGGCACTACTGTCACGCCCCTTTACGATTGTCTTTCTAGTCTTGGCTTAGGATCGATTTTAGGACCGACGCCTTGGTCTCTTTTGTGTCTCTAGACCGTCACCGTGCCTTGCACTAATAATGTACTCATACTTTACCGCTAGACCTTCTCATTCCAATAACGTCGACATATCGCCTCGTGCTTGCCTTTCGTGCCATACTCTGGGACGTAACGACTTGGTCGTGTCAAATACTTGCCCGTGACTCAAACATCGAGGCCGTGCCTCACAGCGTAACCTGACTTATCCAAACTCGCCTTACGGCCCTTCTCGACTTAACTCGAAACGTCTAACACAACTTGTGGAACCGGTGTTGAGAACTCAAGTACGACGCCATATCTCGTGGCGAAACACATGTCTTTATGTATAACCAAATCTTAGGCTCATATTACCTTGGGTGCATACCGTGCTTACGCTTCTTTTGTTACGGCCGACACCGTGCATGCGGATTCGCCGCGTAGCACGCCAAATATCTATATGAAAGGCCACTGGCATGACAAGCCATCGCGGACATAGCTCGGGTAGGCGACGGGTCCTTCGATGCAGGTAGCGAGCCCCATGGAAAGCCCCCGACTACCCTCACGCAATGAATCGTGCGCTGCTATAACGTCTACCCCCTAGGATGACTGGGCCCGGTGCCCCGGCGTATAACCAGTCTAGGCAAAAATCCTTGTCGACAAGGTATCCAATGACCATGCACCTACAAGACATCTAGACTCACGTAAATGCATGGCCTGATGTTACGGTACGACTGGAACCATACTTAGCATCTCGTGCTCTAAACCACCCTTTGCATAGCGTGCATCGGGACCGTGGGACTCCCAACCGAGGGACCGCCTCATACTTCTTAACGTGGATAGGAACGCGAGACTCCCAACCGAGGGACCGCCTCGAACTTCTTAACATGGATAGGAACGCGAGACTCCCAACCGAGGGACCGCCTCAAACTTTTTAACGTGGATAGGAACGCGAGACTCCCAACTGAGGGACCGCCTCGAACTTCTTAACGTGGATAGGAATGCGAGACTCCCAACCGAGGGGCCGCCTCGAACTTCTTAACGTGGATAGGAACGCGAGACTCCCAACCGAGGGACCGTCTCGAACTTCTTTGAACTCGAGGGAACGACTACTACATAGCCTTCCAACTTAACTTGAACAAACGTGTTCCTTAAGTGCCATAGACCGTGGCTAACTTTACATCGTGCCAACCGTGGCTCGTACCTTTTAACTGACTTACGTCCTATGCGACGCTATCACCCAAGTCATACGTTATATGACGGCCCTTGAGATCATAGGACTATTTGACTTGACAACCGCAGAACGAACGGGATGGCACTTGGAATGACTTAGTTCGACCGGCATAACTTTGCCTAACTCACTCAAGCCTACAACTTAACCCGAGGGACGAGCCAAGGCTATGCCAAGCCTTGTACCGTGGAAATGTGCATGCTTTATCGAGCATTTACGCGGGCGACGTCTATTACTTAGGCAAGTTCATAGTCTGTGTCGAATACCAACTTTCCTTCTCCCAAGCCACGGGACGAAGGACCGAGTGTCATTTGAGAGCACGCTGAGCCGACTTCTATGCAGACCGTGGGACCATTTTCCATGTTCTAAGACATTCCGACGGATCGGGATTATTCCCTTAGCTATGTGCGTTCGTAGCTTTTATATTAGCCTACTTGTGCAAGTTGAAAACATGCGAGTTATTAAGTGAAGTCTAAGATGAGGCAAGTTCACCGAAACTATCCCACCTGAGCGATGTCTTCGAGTTGCCGTTGTAAGGCCAAGTCCGAACGCCGTTGGCGTTTCGATTTCTCCGATTGACTGAACGGGTCGGGGCACTACATCATACACCACTCAGAAAAAGTTTCGTCCTCGAAACTTACTGAGTACACTTATCTATATCGCATAGACGTTATCATCGCTCGATAGCACTCTATCGATAGGTCACTCTAAGTGTAGTTTCATTCCCGACCGAGCGGTACTCAATATCGCTCGCAACTCGCTTGCACCATAAAGTCTAGGTGCGCGACGCGCGGCACAACTTAGCCAAAAGGCCGTGTGCATAACCATCCCGTATGGAATATACTTCGATTTTGCATGCTCATTTGCTAATATCGACGTAGGATTCGTTAGGCACCCACGCGACTTGCTAACTTTAGCACGCATTTTTCGTCAAGTTAAATTTGACACCGTTCGGCACAAAGGCCTACCGATGCGTTCGATTGAACGATTGTACGAGCTTTTAAAATATTAGACTTATTGTATGGACATGCCGAGGGACGTTTGAGAAAGAGCGCACCAACGGTATCGATATGCGGAAGCAACACTACAGAGTTTACGGAAACAACAGAGTTAAAGAATTCAATCGGTAGTCCAAAGACGTAAAGCCGTGCTCTGATACCATTATGTCACGCCCATTTACGATTGTCTTTCTAGTCTTGCCTTAGGATCGATTTTAGGACCGACGCCTTGGTCTCTTTTGTGTCTCTAGACCGTCACCGTGCCTTGCACTAATAATGTACTCATACTTTACCGCTAGACCTTCTCGTTCCAATAACGTCGACTTATCGCCTCGTGCTTGCCTTTCGTGCCATACTCTGGGACGTAACGACTTGGTCGTGTCAAATACTTGCCTGTGCCTCAAACATCGAGGTCGTGCCTCACAGCGTAACCTGACTTATCCAAACTCGCCTTACGGCCCTTCTCGACTTAACTCGAAACGTCTAACACAACTTATGGAACCGGTGTTGAGAACTCAAGTACGACGCCATATCTCGTGGCGAAACACGTCTTTACGTATAACCAAATCTTAGGCTCATATTACCTTGGGTGCATACCGTGCTTACGCTTCTTTTGTTACGACCGACACCGTGCATGCGGATTCGCCGCGTAGCACGCCAAATATCTATATGAAAGGCCACTGGCATAACAAGCCATCGCGGACATAGCTCGGGTAGGCGGCGGGTCCTTCGATGCAGGTAGCGAGCCCCATGGAAAGCCCCTAACTACCCTCACGCAATAAATCTTGCGCTGCTATAACGTCTACCCCCTAGGATAACTGGGCCCAGTTCCCCGACGTATAACCAGTCTAGGCAGAAATCCTTGTCGACAAAGTGTCCAATGACCATGCACCTACGAGACATCTAGACTCACGTAAATGCATGGCCTGATGTTACGGTGCGACTGGAACCATACTTAGCATCTCGTGCTCTAAACCACCCTTTGTATAGCGTGCATCGGGACCGTGGGACTCCCAACCGAGGGACCGCCTCATACTTCTTAACGTGGATAGGAACGCGAGACTCCCAACCGAGGGCCGCCTCGAACTTCTTAACGTGGATAGGAACGCGAGACTCCCAACCGAGGGACCGCCTCGAACTTCTTAACGTGGATAGGAACGCGAGACTCCCAACCGAAGGACCGCCTCGAACTTCTTAACGTGGATAGGAACGCGAGACTCCCAACCGAGGGACCGCCTCGAACTTCTTTGAAATCGAGGAAACGACTACTACACAGTCTTCCAACTTAACTTGAACAAAATGTGTTCCTTAAGTGCCATAGACCGTGGCTAACTTTACATCGTGCCAACCGTGGCTCGTGCCTTTTAACTGACTTACGTCATACGCGATGCTATCTGTAGCTCCCCTCCCCGGAAATTCTGAAATATTTTGTTAGTATTATTTATTTTAATTAAATAGTGAATTTTATTATCGGAACAATTTTTATTATTTTATTATTATTAGGGTTATTTTGTGGAGATTTAATAAGCATGATCATTCCATTTTGGTATTATAGTTATTACTGAGTCGAGTTATGGTAAATTAGATTTATATATATGTAGATATAATGTGCCCTCCTATATATGGATAATAAGGATATTGGTATTTATAATATTGGTTTAGAGTATTTTAGGTTTTGTGAGTTAAGGATATATATAATATATATGGGATATATATATTTTCGTATAATAGATATATATGTGTATGTATACAAATAGAGAAATATTTTTGTGTAAGTATTTATATACGTGGGTGTATTTATATATAAATAAATATGTGTATATATATATAACGGTATATATAACTAAATATGAGTATATATAATTGTATATATATAAATAGATATATATACCTTTAGTTATTTTTCAATACAAAGGAAATAGAATAAGGAAATAGGAATAAGAAATGGAAAAAGAAAGAGAAGCAATAGCTTCCCGAACCAGAAGCCCCACGAGCTCAGGCCGAGAATCCCAACCTCCTTTACACTCGAGCTCTAAAAGCGGCCCGGCCCAGTCCCATACAGCCCAGCTACCCCATTGGTTTTTCCAACCCGACCCTAAGGGAGGAAGACTCAACAGCAGCTCACCCGAGCCTGCTCTATTGAGTCTATTCTACAACTATTATATACACGTAAGGAGTCGAGAGAAGAGTTCTCTCGTAAAACCCTAACACCAAACAAACGTGTGCCTACCCAACTCCAGCGCCACCCCCACGTCCTGGGCGGCCACGCGCAACCGCGCGCCGCCGCGAAGGTCACCGAAGTCGGCCATATCCGCGCGCGCACAGCAGACCCTGACAGCAACTGCGAAGGTCGCGAGCACAACTTCGTCGCGACAATTCGTCGTACACAGTGGATTATTTTCTGAACCGCTTGCGCTGGTATGTAGCCAATATATACGCCTTTAAGTTCCTTTAATTGTTTTACCTGTATGCCATAGGTTGCTCAGGAAATCGACTGAAAGTCGACGTAAAACCAGCCCAAAACAGAACAGTAATGCAGTCCAACCGTCCACATTCGGAGATCGATTCTGATCGATCCAGTCCCATATTAGAAATTCTATTTGAACACACTATTAGATAACATGTAGGGCTTCACGATCCTTTTTGTGGATTTGGAAATCATCGACTACGCGTCGAGAAATCGAATCCCAAAGTTTCCCAAAAATCTGTTTTCAAAACTAGAAAACTCATCCACGCGACGTGCGTCCCGCCATTCCGGGCGACGTGGTCGCGCACCGTAAGTATCGAAAGGTGCGTAACGGCTTCGTGGTCGTGTGGGCTTTGGCGGAATTCAAATTGGTTGCGTGTGCGCGACGAATTTGATGCGTATCCGTCGAAATTCACCGTATCGTGCACTTTGCAAATTCTCCAATTACTTTGTGCGCGCTCGTCAGATCGAGACAAAAATTGTGCCAACAGGACCGTATCGTTTTTCTGGTCCTGTATGCCAAGTTTGGTCCGATTCTGAGACAGTTGAATCCGACGTCGTTTTGCGGGCCCCACGGTCCCACTCAACGGGCGATTTTGTGCACGGTCCGCCGGAATCTAACTTTGGACATACGGTTGAGTTCGTATCGGAAAACCGGATCCGTAGACATGTAGTTTGACGACTTTAGAGACTATTAACTCTGGCACGTTTTTCGGTGCAAAGCAGGTCCAACGGCGGACATCGTTTTTGTCCAAAATTACCGTTTTGCCCCTGTGTCCAGAATTGGACTTAAGGACAGGCGATCCTAGCTATTTTGACTATTCTAAGAACATTGGTAATATTTATTTCAGCTTTCGGGGACTGTTGTATGGGTTTTGACTATTGTGGCACATTGAGTGGTTCAGGTTGTCGGTTTCACCAGCAGAGACCACAGGCGAGTACAGTTTATTGTCTGTATTTCGATATTGATCTTTACTATATTTCATTGATTAGTCATTGTTATGTGATTTTTATACTCTATTATAAATTGTCGAGTCGGGAATGAGAAGTACCAAGGATGTGTAATCTGACCGTAGACCGTGTTTATTTTCATGCAGTAGACCTCGTAGACCGTGTTTATTTTCATGCAGTAGACCTCGTAGACATTGTTTATTTTCTGCAAGTAGACCTCGTAGACATTGTTTATTTTCTGCAAGTAGACCTCGTAGACATTGTTTATTTTCTGCAAGTAGACCTCGTAGACATTATTTATTTTCTGCAAGTAGACATCGTAGACATTGTTTAATTTCTGCAAGTAGACCTCGTAGACCGTGCGGTGTACCACCCAGACCGATCACATGTCAAAGGTACTTCTAACAATTGGGGAAAGTATTTGGTGTCTATTTATTTACTATTGGTTTTTCGTATTTACTGTTTATTTTCAAAACTCATGATTGATGTCTAGCCTTTGTTTTATAGTCATTATCTTTATTTGAAATTGCATTCAGTGAATTGTGCTCGTTCCATTCCTGACTGGAAACCAACATTTTTAGGTTAGCCGTGGATTCACTTAGCTTGGGGAGTGACGAAAATTTTTGCAGACAAAAGCCTAGAGACTAACTAGATAGTTGAGTTGTAGTCATTCATTTATTTGTACAAGTTTATATTTTTCTACCAATGTAAAACTTGTGATCTTTGTAAGTTAAATTAATTTTGTGAATGAGCATTATTTGTGATTTTAATCTTCATGGCCGTGACAGCGTTCTACCGCCGACACTGCGGCGTAGGCTGGCTTGGACACGTCTCGTATCCGTTTTTAAAAAAAAATGGGTACGGGTCGTGACAAGTTTTGTGGTGGCCCATGCAGGTCTGTTTTCGCAAATCATGCGAACTCGTGATAGTACTTAAGTTAGTTGTACTATTGCGAGCCTGCGACTCAAAAATGCTCATTCACGAATTAGAATTAATTTAATTTAAGAGAATGACTAGGACTAGGAGTCCCTTATACAAAATTTACCGATGGGTAGCCTAGGCCATGCAATGTAGATGAGGGTTATTGATTTTGATATTTGTCATATCTCCATAAGTATACTATTACCTCTTGGTATGACGTTATGATCCAATGTGGATAGATTATTCACTTGGTGAGACCGGACTTCCTAGGATTAATGATCCAACCTTGATAAAAGGGTGCAATTCCTTCTACTTGTCCCGTTAGATGTCATCCTCATATCTTAAACCGAATTGCTTATTTAGTTTCTAGTTGCCCTAAGAATTATTATCCATTATACAATTTCTGCTTATGTTATCTATATACGAACCTCGAGTTAGTTCGACCCAAAGTTTTTCCTCAAAGGTTTGAATACACATAGAATAGGTACTAGAATGGTTGTATTTCTTTGTCTTCAGTTATTCCCTCTCTGTTCAATCTTTATTTAAAAAGATTGTGACTGATAGGACAAATATTTATGCCTTATTACATAGTCAACTTGTTTGAATCTCTAGAAGCTCAGGGATTTATTTACATATATAGTTACGAGAATGTTAGTTAACTCATACTGGCAGGACAGCAGCGCACTGTCGTCATTTATTTAAATTTTGGAGACTATGGATTCACTGCAGCCAGCAGCGCACTGGCGAGACACGACCCCTAGAATTGAAATTTGTTTAAGGAAATATAGGTTATAGAATATTGCTAAAAATATGTCTAGTGGTCCTCTTTGACCATAGTCACACTGCTGTCAATATAAAGTAGATTATCGGATAGCATGTCACATCTGAATCACGAAACCAAGGGTTTACCATAGCCCGATTTTACGGGAGAGGCGTAGTCCTCGGTGAAATAATTTCAGACGTGATTACAATTTAAGGATACTATAGAGGATAGGACAGTGCCCTGTGTGTTCCATAAGATCCGAAGCCAATATTGGTGAAAGTTTGTAAGTTGGATAGCACGTCTCCCGATCTAGCATTCCGTGGTCCTTGTGACCTATTGACGAGGATCGACTGACACTAATAGATTTACCTAGAATATGGAATTTAGAATGTCTATAACCCATTAGTCGACCAAGTCCTTGTGGATCAGAAGATAGTAGAAAGACTGTATAAGCAAGAACACCAGGTGAAGTTTGATTCCCTCAAAACTCGTACTACTTGTGCCTTCTTTCAAAAATCTTGTATACCTGTAATTTGACTATTTTGACCAATGTTGCTATCACAGCCTAGTTTTGCAAGCTTACTCTTTTATCGAGCTTGATTCAAGGCATATGTTTATTGGGGACGCCCGTTAACATATTGTCTAATCAGAATCATTGTATTACGGTCTGATCAACCATGATGCATTTGGTTCGCTCTTCATCTAATTACACTACGTGGATAGAGATATATAGTATCTAGGATCTCATCCACGACTGCTTGACAATTCCTCTTGAATTATACATTCGCCCTTGAATCACGTAATTGTATTCAGTGGCATCTCCCTTGAACTCTTTATAGTTTTGCCTTTCACTGATTTGGAAAGACGGAAGCTCATAATTTGTAGAGAGATACAGAGTATCCCCATGGCTATAATAGCTGTATACATAAGTGTAGCTACCATCGGCCAGCCATGAGATTGAGTTACTCGTTCTCCTCTCGATCCTCAAACTACTATTGGGATCGCCTAGCCATCCGAATTTGAGAATGATTAGGGTTGTACCCTTAGTCTAAATGCCAGCCTAGGAGACTACCTATTCTCAATGAATCAATTGTCGTGAGTCCCTAATTATTTGTTGGAAGCTTGCCTTAACTAGCAACCCTTAAGCCTTAACCCAACCTTTCTTCGACCAAAACCCACAGTTAGACATAAGATGAGTGGAAAATAGGGTAATCATTTACCGTGACACTCATCCCGAGATTGGTTTCCAACAAATATTACTCTAGTTATGTAAATTTTATTATTAAGACCTAACTAGTGTTGGAACACCACAGTCACTAGCTTAGCCAATACCATAGCTTAAATATCCTGTCATATTATGATATACCAGTTGTCAACAACAATACACGATCACTACAACTCTTGTGACGATAGTCTGGCAGGTTGACACAAATAGAGATTCACGACTCAGTTGTTAGAAATCTTGTGCCTTAGAGTTGGTTACCCCGTCGATAACTCTAGTATACTATAAACGAGTAGATCATCCTATTTTATCGACCATGTGTCATTGTACACACTCGTTCTCCATTTACTGAGGAACGATCATTGGCTTGACTTATATCCACCGTATCCCGTTACGTTGTGCCTTGTTCTTTATTAACCAGCGTCGAGGTACAATATCTGGACTTTGGAATCCCTCTAAACCTTACCATTCCTAAAATCATATCTTAGCTTCTAAGGTGGGTAGATTGTATGCCTTCTAAAATTTTAGGATCTACCAGGATTACCAATTGATTAGAATAATATCCATTAGCATGACAAATTAGTGCCCCATGGACTCCCACTTTTCATTTAGATCATTTTGTGTCCCGGTCGTGCCATTAATATTCGGAGCACAAGACCAGCTGTTACCCTCCAACAAATTTTATATGCAAGCTCTAGACGAGTCCACATTCATCTAGGTATATCATGTCCCACTCAAACCCGTCCCCTTGTACTCTATTTTTGTGCTGCGACTTTCAGGATAAAAGGACTAGCTATAACTCTTACCATAGTACCTACCCGGTATACTTTTCGACTTCCATTAGAACCTTAACTTTGATTAAATTCTTGCGACCCAATAATGGTAGTGATCTACTCGAAGCCCACTATACACTTGCCACTAGTATGCCACCCAATTGAGACCTCATGTGCTACTTAAACACAAAGGTCATGGAAGGTGCATTTTTGGGCTTTATGAACCTAGCTAACCGACCTAACGGGCAACTAGCTCCACCTTTGGATAGAAACCTATTCTAGGATACCCTAATCTAGTAGAAATAGTTCATCATGGAAATCTTGTCCAGTCCCTATAGATTGAAACCCAATGTTCATCCAACCAACGAGTGATGTCTAAATAGAGAACCTATTAAGACCCATTGGGACCCATCCATGCATACCACTATATTTGGGTTATAAAACCGAACCCATTGAAATAGGTCCCTATACCTACTGTGAAGTCTCCACCCCTTAGAATGTGTTGTCCTTCGTAACCATTATTCCATCTACTTGGACGTCGCGAGACGATCTTGCATTGCATTCGTATCCCTTGCTCGTGTGTTTGAATAACCACGAAAAAGATCGTCATCTTGATTACTCAAATTTTGTTCTATTTTGGAATCTTGTTTAGATTAGAATTTCGAGGACGGGACTTCTGTATTGCACGGATTGCAAGCTCCTATAGGAAATGAAGATGCTTCGATTTAGCAAAGTGACAAGGCTATAGTAGCCCAATCTAGCAAATAAGTAATGGTTCATAAACATTCTCTCTCTATCTGTACCAATGGATACCCTCTACCGCTCTGGGAGCTTCATATTCGCTCTCGATTAGTTTCCTTATCTGTCCGCCCTTCCTATTGTAGAGCGACGAATGGTCTAGCTTACTAGAAATTACCAATATTTTTTAGCTACTTGTGTAAATTTGTTGCATGTCAGATTTTGGGTGGTTTGATAGATAGGAGAGGATTATTGTGGCCATAAGCAGTAGATATCTATTGGTAGCAATTTTGGCAATTAGTTGGATAATTATAAAGTTTAGTAACATAAGATTGAGGGAGTAGTGTGACCAAAGGTGGGTAGAAGTCTTCGAAGACTCGTAGTTACGAAATGACTAGAGAAGGCCATAAATTTTTTTTTGAAATTAAATTTAAGGAGATTGTGGTAATAGTTGACTTATTATTATTATTATTATTATTATATATATTATTATTATTATTATTATTATTATTATTATTTTGTTCGAATTTTAGGCATGTTTAAAGTTAGAATTTCGAGGACGAAATTATTTTAAGGTGGATAGATTTGTAGCTCCCCTCCCCGAAAATTCTGAAATATTTTGTTAGTATTATTTATTTTAATTAAATAGTGAATTTTATTATCGGAACAATTTTATTATTTTATTATTATTAGGGTTATTTTGTGGAGATTTAATAAGCATGATCATTCCATTTTGGTATTATAGTTATTACTGAGTCGAGTTATGGTAAATTAGATTATATATATATGTAGATATAAATGTGCCCTCCTATATATGGATAATAAGGATATTGGTATTTAATATTGGTTTAGAGTATTTTAGGTTTTGTGAGTTAAGGATATATATATATATATGGGATATATATTTTCGTATAATAGATATATATGTGTATGTATACAAATATAGAGAAATATATTTTGTGTAAGTATTTATATACGTGGGTGTATTTGTATATATAAATAAATATGTGTGTATATATATATAACGATATATAACTAAATATGAGTATATATAATTGTATATATAAATAGATATATATACCTTTAGTTTTTTCAATACAAAGAAAATAGAATAAGGAAATAGGAATAAGAAATGGAAAAAGAAAGAGAAGCAATAGCTTCCCGAACCAGAAGCCCCACGAGCTCAGGCCGAGAATCCCAACCTCCTTTACACTCGAGCTCTAAAAGCGGCCCGGCCCAGTCCCATACAGCCCAGCTACCCCATTGGTTTTTCCAACCCGACCCTAAGGGAGGAAGACTCAACAGCAGCTCACCCGAGCCTGCTCTATTGAGTCTATTCTACAACTATTATAATACACGTAAGGAGTCGAGAGAAGAGTTCTCTCGTAAAACCCTAACACCAAACAAACGTGCGCCTACCCAACTCCAGCGCCAACCCCACGTCCTGGACGGCCACGCGCAACCGCGTGCCGTCGCGAAGGTCGCCGAAGTCGGCCATATCCGCGCGCGCACAGACCCTGACATCAACTGCGAAGGTCGCGAGCACAACTTCGTCGCGACAATTCGTCGTACAAGGTGGATCATTTTTCGAACCGCTTGCGCTGGTATGTAGCCAATATATACGCCTTTAAGTTCCTTTAATTGTTTTACCTGTAGATGCCATAGGTTGCTCAGGAAATCGACTGAAAGTCGACGTAAAACCAGCCCAAAACAGAACAGTAATGCAGTCCAACCGTCCACATTCGGAGATCGATTCTGATCGATCCAGTCCCATATTAGAAATTCTATTTGAACACACTTTTAGATAACATGTAGGGCTTCATGACCCTTTTTGTGGATTTGGAAATCATCGACTACGCGTCGAAAAATCAAATCCCAAAGTTTCCCAAAAATCTGTTTTCAAAACTGAAAAACTCATCCACGCGACGTGCGTTCCGCCATTCCGGGCGACGTGGTCGCGCACCGTATATCGAAAGGTACGTAACGGCTTCGTGGTCATGTGGGCTTTGGCGAAATTCAAATTGGTTGCGTGTGCGCGACGAATTTGATGCGTATCCGTCGAAATTCACCGTATCGTGCACTTTGCAAATTCTTCAATTACTTTGTGCGCGCTCGTCAGATCGAGACGAAACTTGCGCCAACAGGACCGTATCATTTTTCTGTCCTGTATGCCAAGTTTGGTCCGATTCTGAGACAGTTGAATCCGACGTCGTTTTGCGGGCCCCACGGTCCCACTCAACGGGCGATTTTGTGCACGGTCCGCCGGAATCCAACTTTGGACATACGGTTGGGTTCATATCGGAAAATCGGATCCGTAGACATGTAGTTTGACGACTTTAGAGACCATTGACTCTGGTACACTTTTCGGTACAAAGCGGATCCAACGACGGACATCGTTTTTGTCCAAAATTATCGTTTTGCCCCTTTGTCCAGAATTGGACTTAAGGACAGGCGATCCTAGCTATTTTGACTATTCTAAGAACATTGGTAATGTTTATTTCAGCTTTCGGGGACTGTTGTATGGGTTTTGACTATTGTGGCACATTGAGTGGTTCAGGTTATCGGTTTCACCAGCAGAGGACCACAGGCGAGTACAGTTTATTGTCTGCATTTCGATATTGATCTTTACTATATTTCATTGATTAGTCATTGGTTATGTGATTTTTATACTCTATTATAAATTGTCGAGTCGGGAATGAGAAGTACCAAGGATGTGTGATCTGACCGTAGACCGTGTTTATTTTCATGCAGTAGACCTCGTAGACATTGTTTATTTCTGCAAGTAGACCTCGTAGACATTGTTTATTTTCTGCAAGTAGACCTCGTAGACATTGTTTATTTTCTGCAAGTAGACCTCGTAGACATTGTTTAATTTCTGCAAGTAGACCTCGTAGACCGTGCGGTGTACCACCCCAGACCGATCACATGTCAAAGGTACTTCTAACAGTTGGGGAAAGTATTTGGTGTCTATTTATTTACTATTGGTTTTCCGTATTTACTGTTTATTTTTAAAACTCATGATTGATGTCTAACCTTTGTTTTATAGTCATTTTCTTTATTTGAAATTGCATTCAGTGAATTGTGCTCGTTCCATTCCTGACTGAAAACCAACATTTTCAGGTTAGCCGTGGATTCACTTAGCTTGGGGAGTGACGGAAATTTTTGCAGACAAAAGCCTAGAGACTAACTAGATAGTTGAGTTGTAGTCATTCATTTATTTGTACAAGTTTATATTTTTCTACCAATGTAAAACTTGTGATCTTTGTAAGTTAAATTAATTTGTGAATGAGCATTATTTGTGATTTTGATCTTCATGGCCGTGACAGCGTTCTACCGCCGACACTGCGGCGTAGGCTGGCTTGGACACGTCTCGTATCCGTTTAAAAAAAATAGGTGCGGGTCGTAACACTATCACCCAAGTCATACGTTATATGACGGCCCTTGAGATCGTAGGACTATTTGACTTGACAACCGTACAACGAGAGGGACAGCACTTAGAATGACTTAGGTCGACCGGCATGTAGGAGCGTAAAAAATGCTTCATAGACTGAGTCAAAGAGATAGAGTTTTACACTCAAATGAGCTGTTTTACGCCAACTACTTTACGCTAGGGACGGGTCAGCTACTTTACGCCTGGGACAGGCCAACTATTTACGCCAGAGACAGGTTGTCAAATTATGCATTTAATATAAAGTGATAATGGATCTGACATAAAGATCTACTGACAGCGTATAACACAGAATTTGAAGGAATTTGTTTTACACAGAAACCAATATTGTCGTTTAGTATGTAGACTGAGCTATTTTACGCTCACAAGATGGCTTCTTTTACGCATGAATACTATATGAGCTTTTTACGCTCTAAGTTGACGTGTGCATGAAGTTTATTTGGGCTACTTTTTACGCTCAAGGTTGTTTTATCAACCACTTTACGCGAGAAGTTCATTTTAGGGCTATTTTACGCCTAGTCTACTACTTTACGCTCAGAGTATATTTGGATTATTTTTACGCCCTATCCTTCCTAACTACTTTGGAACGTGGTTTGCCTACGTGGCTTTCATGCCACACATCTCGAAGAACGTATGTACGTGTATCCTATTCTTATTGAAATAATGAGACACGTGTCAACGTGTGTAGAGGATGACTTCAGTCATGGGTGGCAGTTACTAGCGTAAAGACAGGACTTTGCTGAGTTTTACGCACAAAAAGCCAAGTCTATAAATAGACTTATTTTTTTTCATATGAGACACAGAGACAGACAGAAGGAAGAATACATAGAGATCAGAGCCCAGAGACTTTGATTTTCCAGAGCATTCTTCTTCAACCTTTCTTCCAGAACAGAATGAAGCAAAGCAGGAAAGCATTCGACCTCGCCATCAGTGCCCAAGTGCGTCGATACCTTTCTGGTGACTTAGTTCTTTCGGCTGTTCATCTTCTAGCAGTGATCTTCATCATCGTATGGTCCAAGGAACAAAGTGATCGCCTTTCAGATCAGACTTCTACAGCAATACTTCCCAGATCAATTTGTACTTTTTGTACTATTTCAAGTTTTATTTTCAAAAGCCGATTTTTAGGCATTTTGTTAAGTGAAACAAAATGGCGACTCTGCTGGGGACGACCTTCTCCTCTGACAAGGAGGCAATTTCAATACGATGATGTGTCGATCGGATCGACAAAGAAGACTCTGGTTGTGCACTTCGACCAGACTGCCTACGAAGAAATGCTCCGGACTGGGGGTAGCACTCGCTGCTCCAATGTTCAGAAATTGCGGAAGGTGCAAAAAGTTTGGGTTCCCAAATCCAAGGCATTCTCGGATCTCCCTACTGTCTCTGCAGGCAAAGGAATCCTTCCTACTCCTGTTGTAGAGGCTTCCATCTGCGATGAGGCAGTCTCTACTTCGGTGATACGCCATGCGCGTAAAAACAAGTCTCCCGTTTGTAACATGGCAGACTCTCCAGTGTAACGATCTGGGCGTAAAAAATCAGGTTTTACGCCCTGGGCGTAAAAATCAGGATTTACGCCCTGAGCGTAAAAACATGTCTCCCGTCTGTGACGTGGCAGACTCCAATGCCTTACGTTCTGAGCGTAACAATAAGTCTTCCGTCTGTGACGTAGTAGACACACAAAATTTACGCTCTACGCGTAAAGGAAAATCTCCCGTCTATGACGTGGCAGATACTCATGTTTTGTGCTCTATGCGTAAAGGTAAATCTCATGTCTGTGACAGTGTAGATAAAATTCACAATGATGCTTCTGCATATAAAGTGAATGTACCTGAACGCATGAAGCATAAAAACATAGTTGGTAAAACTTCTGTTTTCAACCAACAACCTTCTTATACTGCTGTACGTAAGGTACCAAACCTACAAATTATACGCAATGAAGATGGAGTCCTTCATGCTCAAAAATCTCAAGATTTACGCATGTAACTCCAAGCGCGTAAAAATGTACAGTTTGGTTCTGCGAATGCAGCCAGTAATCTTCTTTATACACAAGGGACTAAACGTTTTTCTACCCCAAATGTAATAAAGAAGACTACTCCCTCTACTCCTTCTGATTTGCGTGAATTGCTAATGCAAAAGCGTAAAAATGGACAATCTCCCGTGATACTCCCCCAAGAAATTATCATTGTGAGTGTCACCAGATTGTAATTAAATGTTGTTGTTCGGCTTCTAAACGATCAGTTTTTGACCGGTTAAGTTTTAATGCACCTCAACAACAAGCTGATGACCAAGAACATGAGTTGTCATATACGTCAGTCAACATGGCATCTCATACCAACAGAGGACGACGTCCTAGACGGAACACGTCCCAAACTCCAGGTCAACAACAATTCAATAGACTTCTTGATTCCTTTGAAGAAGTATATCAGAATACTCGATCAAGAAGACAAAGACGATTGCGCAGACTTCTGATTCAGAAGCTGGGGGTACTCAATCTTTTGAGTCTGAAACTGATAGTGTCGATTCATACTTCTATACTAATCCCTCTGTATCTTCAAGAGAGGTTGAATCCTACGCTATTGGAGATGAACCAGAGACGTCATCTGCTAATACAGAACGTCTCACTGCCGTTGAGCAATCACTGAAAGACATGCTTACCATGATGCAAAGCATGCACCAGATAATAACGACTCAGCAAACTGTTCAATCGACAATAGTAACACCGGTGCAGGTAGCAGCACAAACTCAAAATAGTCAAGGGGCTGATATACCTTTGAATATTCAAGAGCCTGCTGTTAACCAAAATTCTGCATCTCCAGATTCCATCATTCCATAAGATGTACCATCTCCGGTGGGGGTTACGGTACATCCAACAACCATTCAATCAAATGTGCTTCTCAAACCAGTGAAGCCATTCAAGCAGTACGTGAGCTCAAAGTACAATTTGAAGTTTTGAAGCACAAGGATCAGCTACAGAGGTTAGGGATTAAACAACCTTATCCTCCTCATTGGAATGATGTACCCTTTCCACCAAATTCAAGCCACAATCAATGGTATTGTTTGATGGAAAGGCTTCTCCTAGTCAGTATATCAATTACTTTGATATTATGACTGTACATCTGCAGAAAATGATGCTCTTCTTACGGGTGTTTATTGGGTGCTTGACGGGTTCAGCTTACGACTGGTATCGTAGTTTATCCGACAATTGCATTTCGTCTTTTGACGAATTTAAGGCAATATTCTTTCTCGCTTCTATGAAGGAGGTATGGACATGAACATGTCCTCCTTAATAGAAATCAAACAAAAAGAGAAAGAATACTCGGACGTTCATTGAACGTTTCCGATAGGCGACTCTAAAGATGCCTCCTGGTATGCCAGATTTAGCGTTAATTGATACATGCAAGATGAATCTGCGACCATCCATTGCTGTCTTCACGGGTTCCCAATTCACAGATTGGGCTTCGTTTATTATAGCAGCAGTTTTTGCCGAGACCAATGGTAGGTTGGCTCGTGAACATGGGATGATTTTTGCCTCAGAGGATAAAGGAAAGAAAGGTAATCCTGGTAATAATTCTGGCAATCGTAATACAAAAGGAAAGGACACCCTTATGGTTAATCTTTCCAAAAACAAAACAACGCCGAATAATCAGGAGTCTTCTAAGCCAAAAGAAGAATATTCTTTTGACGAGAGTGATATCCCAGGGATATTCCAATGTCTGGTGAAGAGTGGCAAACTCCAGATCCCAGAGCCAAAGAGGCCTAATGAGGTGAATCTGACTGACAATCCCAAATATTGTATCTATCACAGATACATAAATCATCCCACCAGGGCTTGTTATGTCCTAAAGAAGAAATCCAAGAGCTGATTAATGCTAATGCCATCGCTTTAACTAACGATGAGCATACGGTCACAACCAATATGGTTTCTCAATTCAGAGATTTTCCTTCTCAACAAGTACCAGATGGGATTGTCCCAATTCCGAAGGCGACGATGAAGATTGTGAATATCCTGCATGCCAGGGAGGAAAATAAAGGATTGTTGCCTCTCACATTAAAGAATGGTGAAATATGTGGGTACATCCTGGCTTAGTGCCTGAAATGGAAGATGAAGGTAAAACTTCAAAACTAAGAAAGGTAAGAAAGTCGCAACATGATTTCTCATGTTATTCCAGATTCTGATGATTTGGATCATCTATGGGATGGCATTCCTTTGGAAGATAGACTGAGAGGATTGAACATATGTCCTCCAAGTCTGGTTCCTCCTACCAAGCTCAAGCTTACTCATCAGCAGTGGCAAGCCATGAATAGTGTTTTCTTATACAGGGTACAACAAGTCTTCGCTGCTTATGAAAAAGCTCCTATGAGGATTTTTCCTCGTATCCCGAATCCTTCCTCCCGTAGCTACAGAGACTTCTATTCCTCATTCTCCTGTAGTTACAGAGATCTCTTCTTCTTCTTCTGTTGAACAACCTGTTAAAAGTCCGCTGCCCACTTACTTGTACAGTCAGCAATCTGTCCTTCTCATGAAGAAGATGGGTTATGATTTTCAAAAGGCAGAAGGTTTGAATTATGATAAAGGAATTCGACTTCCTTTACAAATTCAAAGTCAAAAATCCACTGTTGGATTGGGTTCTGAGGTTCTTCATAACAATCCTCGCAAGAAGAAGGCTAAGGGAAGGAAGACTAAATCCTGCAATATGGTACTTCCTTCTTCTGAGTCTGAAGAAGAAACCTTTGCTGGTACAAGATCTGGAAAAGAGTACCACAAAGATTATGAAGGATCCTCCAAAGAAGCAGAGAATATTGAAACACCACCAACTCAACCGTCTCCTGTTCCTGCTAAACCATCTGTGGTTGAAAAGGAAAACAGAAAGCAGTACGCTTTGATGTCCCGTTGTAGTCTGCTTCCAGTCAGGGGGTGGTGATGAAACCCTATAAATTTGATATTCTAGCCCAGTTAGCTAATACTCCGGCTAGACTATCTATCTTCGAGTTGCTTCGCCTTTCTAAAGAAAGTCGCGAAACCTTGAGTGAAGCTTTGCTGCAAGCTGACTCCTGCTTAGCTCAACTCAAGACTCATGATAATATACCAGTGTCATGCTCACAATGCCATAGTGTGATGGAGGTAATTCCTAATATTACCTTCACACAAGAAGATATGCTGTTGAAGCATAACAAGCATGATAGGCCTTTGTGCTACACTGGGTATATTGAATCCACTGAAGTTGACAGGATTTATATTGATCCTGGGTCTTCCATTAGCATAATTCTTCAAAGTATGCTAAGACCGTTGAGGATTCCTACTTGACTTGACTTACACTAGTACCACAATAGTTGGTTTCAACTCTGGAAAAAGTAAACCACTGGGAAGATTCGTCTGAAGATTCAGATTGGTGATCTTCGAACTATGGCAACATTCTATGTTATTAATTCAGACGTATCCTACAACATCCTTCTTGGAAGACCGTAGATACATGAGCATAACATCGTGCCTTCAACTCTCCACCAATGCTTCAAGTACGTAGATTCCCAAGGGGTTGTGAGGACTGAGTTTGCTGATATCAATCCTTTCAAGGGTGTCGAAGCCTATTTTTCCGATTCAATGCTCTACAAACAAGAGCATGTGAAACAGATATCAGACATAGCTGAAGATCGATCATCTGTCGAAGATCAGTCTATTAATGAAGATCCGCCAGAAGAGAAACCTTTGAAGATCAAAGTCAAAGGGCGAATCCAACCCCAACCTGTCAACAATCAACCTCTGATGATCAAGGTCAAAGGAAGAACTCAAACTTCATCTGAGGAATCAGTAAATGTTCCTGCTAAGAGCCAAGTTCAACCTCTTATGATCAAGGTCAAAGGACGTACTTCTTGTACGAATGATCCAGAGCCACCATTGATCGTCAATCTTGGCAAGTCTACGCAGAAGACAGATGATGGTCCATTAGTGATTAATCCAAAGCGTAGCAGTCAAATTGTTGATGTAAATATGATTATTCTGTACTTTTTAATATCAATGAAGATTTCCTTTTTGAGTATATGGCTGTCAATTTGTTGAAAGAATGACTTTATCTTCTGATGATCAAAGTCATCAGTATAAAGACGACATAGACACAGAGGAAACCTTATACATTGACCATAAGGAAAATTCTTTTCTCCTCATGTCGATGTTGGACCTTATGCTCAAAGGTTCCTAACATCTTCTCCTTCTCTTCTTCCTGTAGTCGCTTCATCGCAAGCTTGTGTAACTTATAGACGTCACGAAGAATTTTATTTCGTGATTCCGTCTGATAAGAAAACAAGTACCAAATTGTGTTTGGCCTGGCTAGAAATATCCATGTTGCTCAGACAAATGATCTGAAAGATAAAGATAAAGGAAGAATCCGAATTGACAATATAGTCAACAATCTCTCAAGATTATCCAGAATATGGGATATGATTTGAAGACTATGCAAGGTCTCAATCAAGGCAAGGGTAGACGATTACCATTATGTGGTGATCCGTTTTACCAGAAAACTCGTCATGGGTTGGGATATGATCCGTCCCACATATTTAATGATGATATACAAGAAGAATTCTCTTCTAGCTCTTCACAATCATCAGATTCGGAAGAAGTCCAATTTATCGAATCTGATACGTCTCATTCCTCATATGTTAGAGGAGGTTATTATGATGAATCTGAGCAAATATTCTCAGTCAACATGGTTCAAACTGATGGTGAATCTGAACCATTTGAGAATGATCCTTGGGCTCAACAGATGGACACTCAATGGGAACTTCGTTTTGAACAACGACAGCCACCTACAGAGTGAGATTGTCCAGATTGATGTTGGAGATGGAACTACGTCCAAACCAATATTCATCAGTAAAAATCTTTCTGAGGATGAAAAGAAGAGTTGATAAAACTGATCAAAGAATATATTGATATTTTGCATGGAGTTATGAGGATATGCCGGGTCTAGATCCTAAAGTTGCTCTCATAAACTTAATATTCTTCCTAATGCCAAGCCTGTAAAACAACAGCTATGACATTTTCGACCAGATATGATGGATGCAATTGAGGCGAAAGTCAAAAAGCTGATCACATGTGGCTTTGTTCGTGAAGAACAACACCCATTGGGTTGCCAATATTGTTCCTGTTATGAAAGAACGGAAAAGTCCAAGTTTGCATAGATTTTCGAGATCTTAATGCAGCTTGTCCAAAGGATGAATTTCCACTTCCAATTATCGATGTCATGATAGACAATACATGCAATTTTGAACGCATGTCTTACATGGATGGATTCTCAGGATACAATCAGATTAAGATGCATCCAGAAGATGAGAAGCATACCGCTTTTCGTACACCCTTGGGGTTTACTGCTATACGGTTATGCCGTTTGGTCTTAAAAACACCGGTGCCACGTATCAATGGGCTATGAGCAACATCTTTCAAGAACATCTACGGAAGACAGTTGAATGTTACGTAGATGACATTGCTGTTAAGAGTCGATCAAAGGATGATCACATTCAAGACTTGAAGACAGTATTTGAATTGATGCGTCAACATCAATTGAAAATGAACCCTACTAAGTCTTTCTTAGGGTTTCCAGTGGCAAGTTTTTAGGATTTGTCATTACTTCTCAGGGTATCCATGTTGATCATGATAAGGTTAAGCAATTCTTGAAATGCGTCCTCCTCGTAATCTGAAAGAACTCCGTGGCTTTCAGGGTCGTATTGCTTATATCAGGAGATTTATATCTAATCTCTCTGGAAGATGTCAACCTTTCTCCCGTTTATTAAAGAAGGGTGTATCATTTATTTGGGATAAAGCGTGTAAGAAAGCCTTCAATGACATCAAGCAATACCTTACAAATCTACCTGTTCTGGTACCTCCAGTGGTAGGAAGACCATTTTTGCTATATGTTCGAGCCTTGGATCATTCACTTGGTGCTCTTCTTGCACAAAAAAGTAATATGGGACATGAACAAGCAATTTATTATCTTAGCCGAATGATGGTCGGAGCTGAACACAGGTATACTCATGTAGAAAAGGAATGTCTGGCCTTGGTTTTTGCTGTCCAAAAGACAAGACATTATGTGACAGGACAGACTATTCATGTCATCTCCAGAATAAATCTCATTCGGGTATTGATGAGAAAACCGAGCATTCTTAACTCTAGGTTAGCTACCTGGGCGATGTTGCTCACTCCTTATGACATGGTTTATGTACCTCAAAAATCAGTGAAGGGTCAAGCATTAGCTAATTTTTTAGCTGCTCACCCTATACCTGAAACATCAAAGTTATATGAGGACATTCCAGATGAAGTCGTGGATTGCAACATGACTTTGAAGTATGACATATGGCAATTATATTTTGATGGAGCATCACGGGTTGGACCTGAAGGTAATATTGTCTCTGGGGTAGGAATCATCTTATTTTCTCCTGATAAAATGGTCATATACCGTGCCTACTCTCTCAATGAGCCATGCTCTAACAATGTAGCAGAATATAATGCTTTGTTGATTGGTCTTCAAGTAGCAAAACAATTGGATATTGAATTCTGGAAGCTTATGGAGATTCTCAACTGATTGTTAATCAGGTTAGAGGGACTTATGAAGTCAGAAATCCTGATCTCATCCCTTATCATCAAGTGGTAATTGAGTTGGTTCTTTCATTTAAAGGATTCTTCACCGAATTCGTACCACGTTCTCAGAATGTGGAAGCTGATGCTCTCGCTAGCTTAGCTGCAGACTTAGCTGTTCCAATTCGAAGACAAAATACAATTACTTTGTTGGATCGAGACTTATTCTGTGTCAAGAATAATCTGTATATTGAACAGAGTTATACTACAGAGTCAAGTTCCCAGCAGAAGGATTGGAGAAGTCCATTCATTGATTATGCGGTTCATGGGATTTTACCTGAAAATCCAAAAGAAGCTACATCAATCAAGAGACGATCATTTCAATTTTATTATGATTCGTCTTTACATATGCTATACCGTCATTCATATGATGGACTTTTGTTGCGTTGTCTCTCCGAGAGTGAAGCCAAGCAGATACTCCATGAGGTCATGATGGTGTTTGTGGTGCTCATCAACCAGGTCCGAAGTTACAAGATCGCATTCGAAGAATGGGATATTATTGGCCTTCCATGATAGCAGATGTGGATTACGCCAGAAGGTGTAAAGCATGTCAGATTCATGCTGACTTTATTCACCAACCTTCTGAATTTCTACATTCTATAGCAGCTTCTTGGCCCTTCGAAGCTTAGGGCATGGATATTATTGGGCCTATTAACCCCCCTTCTATTAAAGGACATCGGTTTATATTGGCTATAACCGATTGCTTTTCTAAGTGGGCAGAAGCAGTTCCCCTTGCTGAAGTAAAAACATCTAATGTGATCAGCTTCATCAAACACCATGTCATTTATCGCTTTGGGATTTCTCGACGGATAATTCATGACAATGGACCACAATTTGCCAGTCAAGCATTTTATCGGTTCTGTGATAAGAATCGAATTCAAAATCTTGCTTCTACGGCTTATAATCCAGCTGCTAATGGTTACCCGAAGCTTTCAACAAGACAATCATCAAACTTCTCAAAAAGTTTGTCTCTTCTAATAAACGTGATTGGAATGAAAAAATTGGAGAATGTTTATGGGCTTATCGAACAACAGTCCGAACTCCTACTGGTTTTACACCATTTTACTGGTTTATGGATGTGAGGCTGTCCTTCCATTGGAAATTCAGATTCCATCTCTTCGAATAGCTATTGCTAATGAGCTAACTATAGAGAATAATGATCGCTTACGACTCCAAGAACTTGAAGGATTGGACGAGAAGCGTCTTCAAGCACAACAACATATTGAGCTATATCAAGCCCGTATATCTCGAACTTTCAATCGTAAAGTTAAAGAGAGGATATTCAAGGTTGGTGAGCTGGTATTAGCTGTTCGAAGACCGATGGTGATGACTCACAAAAGCAAAGGAAAATTCCAAGCAAAATGGGAAGGCCCTTATGTAATCGAGACCGTGTTTTCCAATGGCGCCTATCGGTTATCCAAACCCAATGGAGATACTCATGATGCCGATCAATGGCAAATTTTTTTAAGAAGTACCATGTATAAAAAAAGAGACAGAATGAAAATAAAATCTCTTTATTATTTTTATTCAGAACAAAGGATTAAGGACGAGGACTACTGCCTTCCTTATTAAATACATAGTCGGCCAATGCATCGAAAATATCGTTGCCTGAGTTCACAAAAAACTTGCAGGCAGCCATCCTCAGCGCCTCTTCCTCAGGAGTCTTCCCTGGCTCTACTAAGAAAGCGAGGATGTCTTGTGGTGGCTTAGGCGTAGACGAGCTTTCTCCTATTTTGGTTGGGCCTGACACAATTGGCTCAACGGGGCGCGTCTCGATGACGTCCTCAACCTTCATGGAGACTTCATTCTTTTGCTGCACGTTCTTAGAAGACATTTTCGATAGAGGAGTGGAAATAAGGATGAAACTTTACAAAAAGTTCCCATATTTATAAGAGAGAGCTATTAATGAACCGGTCTGGGAAATTGAAAACAACTTTTCATTCCCGAAAAGACTTGTTCATTCATTACATCAGATTCATCCATTTAATTGTGGAATTGAATTGACCCTTTTTTCAAAAGAAACGTTGGTTCATTCATTCTTTCATCGATATTGACGTTTACTCTCAATGACGTCTGTCTTCTTATTTCCCCAGCTACCAATGTTTGGTTAAGCTGATTACTTGTCTCCTTGGAGAGAAATTTTAATCTTCCATCTTATTAGTTGATTAAAAAAGTTAGATTTGTTATTTATCATGTTATCATGACCTCTGAATAAATATTAAATCTGCTTGTTTTCTATCTATCATGTTCATTTGGCCTCTGAATAGATATTAATATATTTTTTCTTTGAGTTGTTATGATCTATCATGTCCATATTACCTCTGATAGTATTATATACTCTAAACAGAAAATAAGATTTTATTATCTATCATATCCATATTACCTCTGGATAGATACAATTTATTGAGTTTCGAAAACTTATCATGTCCATATTACCTCTGATAAGTATTTTCTATCTCATGCCTATTGTTTAATTGCAAAATAAATGATAGGATCACAAAATAAATATTTATTCATTTCTTGAATAAGATAAAAAGTTACAAAAGCTCCTTATTTTCCTAAGGTGGAGCAGAAACATCTTGAAGTAATTTTTGCAGTTCTGCCAGGCGTCTATCACGAGAGCTCAATACCTTCTTTGTCGCTTCAGCATGTCGAGCTTCGATAGTACAAATCTGAGAAAGTCCAGCGAAACTGTTATCAGATTATCCTTGGCTTCATCAAGGGTCTTGATAGTTGATTCAGCTCCATAGGCATGTTCTTCTAAAATAGAGCCCTGAGCAAGGTACTAATTCTGAGCCGCGATCATCTGTTCCCTCTCTGCCTTTAAGCGAGCCAGTTCGGCCTCAACTTCTTGGATTTTATCATTTTGCTGCTGAATCTCTTGTTTAAGGCATCATAAGCTCTATGACCATCCAGCTCTGGCTGTATTCCAGCTAAAAAGGCTTTCTCTTGGCAACCTTTATACTATAATCATGGAGAGCTTCATTATATCTTGTCTTCCGATCAAGATTCAGCCGTTAAGGCGTCATACTTTCTTGTATGAGACTTTCAACAGTCTCACTTGACAGCTTAAGATACTCTCGGATGGGCTGTTCAAGACCCTCCATAATTTCTCTAATGTTGCTGCTTCCCGTATCATTGAACATAGCAACGTTCCTGATGGTAAGAGCCATAGACGCCTTCAAGCTCTCATAACTGAGGCCCTTATTCAGGACCATCTTGATTAGGGTCGCCAAAGTTTTATAAAAAGTTTCAGTATGAATCTCAACTAGGAGATTCATTTCTTTGCTTGAACTTGGCGTTGCGGCAATATCTACTATTCCTCTTCTTTGGAGACTAGGAACAGATGCTGTTGGTGTGACAGCAGATTGAGATGAAGTCGTTGTTGTTACTATTGTCACAGCCAGTTGATCCCTAAGAGCTTCAGGGATTGTGTCTTCAACACTTGCAGATGTAGTTGCTCTGATAGCAGGTTGAGATGAAGTCATCGTTGTTACTGCTACCATAGTCAACTAGTTCCCAGCAGCTTCGGGAATAATGTCTTCAATGTTTGTTGCTCCAGTCATTTCTGGAGCTGAAACTACTAGAGTTTCAGTGGTGGTGATAGGTGCGGGTGGAATGACGGTGATGGCAGCTGACTCAAGTTCAGGCATACTCTTCTCTGGAACTTCTACAGGATCAGTAGTAATAGCAGAGGGTGCTATCACAACATTCTCAGTTTCGGTTGGTGATTTGACTATGCCTTCGTCACCTTCTTTGACTTCTAGCTGTTCAGGCTCTGGAGGCACTTCAAGTTCTTCATCGAGGCCAGTTCCTCCTTCAACAGCTGCTTCATGATCTGCAATTGGTTTTTCTGCAGCTTGTTCTTCTTCTTGGTTATCAATACGAGAAGATAATTCGGGCTGAGCCTCTGCTTCAACCTCTGCTTCAAACTCTTTCTGTACTTCTTGTTGCTCATCTCCTGGTTGGATTACTTCTACTTCGTCTGAAGAAGAAGCCCCTTCATTAGATTCCCCGTTTTCCTTATAGATATTTTCTTGAGCAGAAGGAGGAGCCACAGGCTTTGGTGCAATGACGATATCTGCAAAATGAGCAAAATAAGTTAATATACAAAATCATGATACATAATTCCGTATAGGTTTTTGTGTAGCACCTGGAGTATGTGCGTGTCGTTCAAGGTATGAATCATAATCACCATCCCAGTCATCATCGTCAAAGTCGAGAGCCAGCTCGTCTGATGGGATACGGTCTCGATCAGCAATGTGTACAGCAGTAGCATCCTCCGTAATTTGTGCTTTTTTGGCAAAGATAAATGGAGTGAGGAGCTAAGGCGTCCAGGAGATAAAAGTTTTACAACTTCTGATGCTGCTGCTGGTTGAGGTGTTGAAGACCCTTCTTCCGAATTGACTGAAGAGGAAGCAATAAGTTGGTCCTCTTCGACCGAGATGTCATCTTCTGGAGTAAAGACTCTGGATTTGGAAGGCCCTTTAGTAGTAGTCTTTTCTTCTTCTCAGAAGACTTCACTGGAAGAGTGGTAGCTGTAGTCTGCTTTCATTTGCGAGTTTTTTCCAATAACTATTGGTCCCGCGGCTATCTCCCCAGCTCCTCTAGGAATTACTGCCATAAATTCATCTATAGTAGTATTGTCTGGTACGTCAGGAGTTATTCTGATGGGTTCTTCAACATTTCCCTAATGGGCCCATCGCCGTCTTCCTTGCATGCTATAACCGTCTTCGAAGGAGCGAATGGATGTATAAAAACGAGCATACGAGTGAATTATACGTAGCTCAGTTGTACTAGTGGCTGTAGATATGTTGAATCTAGCACCAGTACATGCAATGCTGAAATATCTCCATGCTCGTGCACCGTCAATCAGCTTTCCATAATGATAGAAGCTGGTGGAAGGATTGCCAACATGAAGTTGGTCATATCCAAACTGGCGAGCGAACCTACTTGGTAGATAAGTCTTAAACGCGCAGTAATCTTCATTCCTGTACATCAGATGGGAGGGTCTGATGTACACTAGCCATCGGAAGGCAGATCTTGGCAATAAAGCTGATTTATCTTCCCTATCTTAGAATTGCACGCCAAGGCAGTCGGCTGGAACTGGTGGCCTTGTGCAGAAGAAATTTCAGCCGTGAGAGTAATTTAATGCTGCTCGGGTGTCTGCCACCGTTGTAGCAGTCCATGTGGATTTGCTAAATTTTTGGAGAAAAATCCTCGCTTCATCCTCAGGGCCCGGTGGGAGCAAATTGCAATTGTGGTGTAGTAACCAACCCATCAGATAGGTGTATGGTAGCTCCACCCTTGGAAAATTGTCTCGGTGAGGAGCATTATTAATCAGCTCTTCACTGAAAGTCTGTAGACCTGCATTTATTCGGTATACCATTGCCAACAGTAGGTTGATTCTGTTTTTGAATACTAAACGTACCGCTGGCCACAACATGTTGCGGTGAATCCTGTCCACGGTATTAATCCCTGGCACGACCCATTTTCGTAGCCATAAGGATAGGAAGCCTGCCAGCAAGGCCTTCTTTGACATCTTCTGACTACCCTGCCTCAGGTAGCTTAAAGCCTCAGTCCCCGCAGGGATGTCTCCGGTTTTGGTAGACAGATATTGGTCACGAGCTTTCTGCGAGGCCATCAACTCTTGGATTACATCTGCAAGAATTATTGAGCAAGGTTTAATGGTTTGAGTTTTGTCTTCTCGAAACCTGCTCTTCTCAGTCTTGGACACTCTATTTTCATGGTAAAATAGATAGGTTGTCCATTTGGTTATGTATGCCAAATGTGACCCAGTTTCGTACATACTGGTGCAAATCAGATAATGGCACATAAGTTCTTCATAGACTTGCACCAGTTCACGGTTCTTCTCTCGAACTTCTGCTAGTTCCCGATTGGAAGGAATGTATTCTTCATAAGGGAATTCGCCCATCGGCAGCTTCGAGATGAATTGCATCTCATGCAGAGCAAGACCCATTTTGCCGTGTGGAGTTGCAAAAGTTCCTGTTGAACTTATATACAATTCCAGTAAAGCCAGGAACAAGTTGATGTTCGGTGGAATGCCATAACTGGTAGAGGCCACCGCTTCATACATGCCAATATCGTCCAATTCTGTTTTAAAG
>JANAVB010038292.1:0-24218 GCA_029216955.1 Iris pallida
ACCCACCTTGGATCCTACCAACATGTCAAACAAAAAAATATATTCTCTTAGAAAAATTCTTTGATTTATCCATGCTTATACTTTAATAAATCATTGGCTAAGTCACATGGCCTATTTAACTATCTTAACTATCCAAGGGTCAAATTGAATATGGGACTCCTAGTCCTATTCATTCTCCTAAAATTAAATCAATCCTAATTGTGAAAGAGCACACTAGTCGCAGGCTTGCAGTAGTACGACTAACTTAAGTACTACCATAAGTTCGCAATCTTTTGTAAAAACAGACCTGCATGGGCCACCATAAAAACTTGTCACGACCCGCACCCGCATTTCGGATACGAGACGTGTCCAAGCCAGCCTATGCCGCAGTATCGGCGGTAGTACACTGTCTAGCCCACAATAAATAAAGTGCTCATAAATACTAACTGCTCATTCATAACAACTAAATCAACTTTACAAAATATAGAAGTTTTACATTTGAAGAAGAATATAAGCTTTTACATTTATAAAATCTACCACACAACTAACTAGTCTTCTATGGTTTAGCCTTCGAGTCTCTAACTCCCCCTCGTATGGTCCATAGCGCAAAAGTAGGCACGTTAACCTCACCTATAACAACGTTCCAGTCAGGAAAGGAGCAGAGTCCAACCATATTGCAATTAATGTTTTTAGTCCAAAATAATTTAGAACAACGAGAAACGATGATGGCAAAGAGTATATAAAGAACTAGAACTAGCAAGGTATGAACGATCAAGATATGAACTAGCAAGATGGGATCTAACAAGATATAAACTGGAAAGATGTAAACTAGCAAGATATGAACTAACAAGAAAATGGACTAGATAAAGGAAAAATAGGAGCCACTATGTGTGCGTGAAATACCTTTTAATACGTAAATGGCTGGGCTAATACGGCACATCATACGACGGCTATCATTCAGTAATTTGTACAGCTAACTCATACGTGGGTGTGTATGACTTAGCTATCATTCGGTAACGGTAATTGGGTTTGTTCACGTATTTACCGAGTATTTCCCCTCCCGACTCTCTAACAATCAATAATGGTCAATGACACACTAAGAATGATACGATAACTATAGTGTCACAATCGTGTCTCAATGGAATATCAAGCAATGACTCAACGGGATATCAAACAAGAGATCTATAGAGTAAACATTATAATGAACTAAAACATAAATGTAATACTGTACTTGCCTGAATCCTTGTACAAACCGTAGCCACAAGTCAAGGATGAGGGAAATGCTGATCTAGAAGCTGTCAACCTATAGCATACATCGCACCACGAACAGTGCACGAAAACCACAAATCAATTCTAATGTTATAGTTCTAAATAGTGGCTAGTTGGGTTACTAATCTAATAATAATTAATAATGGAATAAATCACTTTAAAACCTAATTTAAACTAATAATAATCTGAATATAATCTAAACATGCAAGTTTGGCCATCAAAAGTCGTGTTTCTCAATTTTGGAAACCATGGCACGCAAATCGAGGCATGCCATTGACTTTTTAGTCAAACATTGTGAACTCTAGATTTTGAAATTGCACCTTATAAGATTTCAGTGCCACGAGTGCGCTGAAATTAACCGTGCCACAAAATCATGCTTTGGTCAAAAGATATCGCCGTTATGGCTAATCGTGGCCAAAACGGTGATCAACCGATCAATTCTGAGTTCAACAATAAAACTAAAAGACTAAATAAACGAAATAATTTCTAGGAAAATATATGTCGTATAGTTCTGTGTTAGCATTCCGAAACTTCAAACGGTTCATGATTTTGATTTCTGGTTCTCCCGGAATCTCGAAAATACTGAAACGTGTCAAGTTTCAGACAACCAACACTCTACGAATTTTCCAAAAATTTAGGTATAGTATATATAAAAATAATTATATATTCAGAAAGCCTACCTCGATACGAATTTAACAAAAAAAATAACGCATGAAAAGCACGTCGGAGTTGGCGAAAATCGCTTCGGGAAGTCGAGATCTCTACAAGAACTCTCTCTCAAAAAGGCGGCTGAAATTTTCTTAGGGTTTCGAATATAATACTATATATATAGGAGAGAGAGAGGCGGTTCAGCTGGGCGCCGACAGGTGGGCCCCCCTGGGTGAATTATTAGGTAATTTATTATTTAATTCAAAAAATCATTTAAAATTTATTTTAAGTCCAAGTAAATCAAAATAAATTGCAGAAAAATCCATAAAAATTCTAGAAAATATTTCTAAGTGTCTAGAATCTAAATAAAATATTTTAACACAAAATATCATTGTGTGCCCTCACAGTAAATTCTTAAAGCCTATAAAATATAAATTCTATAGGTTTTAATTATATAAAAATTCCCAAAAATTCTAAATGATCCAAAAAAATTCCAAAATATTCTAGAAAATATTTTTAGTCATTTAGAGCCTAAATAAAAATATTGGTCTAGGAATACCCCCGTATGACCTTACAGTAAATCCTGAAAGTCCTTAAAAATAATAAAACCTGAAATATTAAATACCTAAAAATATCCAAAAATTGTAGAAAAATATAAAATAGCTAAATAATACATATATAAGCTATCTAGAGATCATATAACCTTAATATGGTCGTATCCCACTTACAAGCTTTGGCATGACTCATAATGACCATAAAATTAATTATAAACAAATAAAATTAAAACAAATTAAAAATTTGGGAAGTAGGCTTACAGAAAGCTATGCCAGGCCTAGTGATAGTAGCAGCGTACATCAAACTCCCGATGACGCTAGCATACTCTAACTGCCTGACGCTTTCCTTCGAGTTTGGCTCCAGCTTTTGATCACCCCGGTACGACGTATCAATTAAAGTAAGATCATGATACCCGTATCGAGTGAGCATCTTCTCAATGTAATAAGATTGTGACAGCATAAATCCAGTGTCTGTCCGGATGATCTTGAGTCCCAAGATAACATCAGCATCCCCCAAGTCCTTCATATTGAACTTCGTCGAGAGGAACTTCTTTATCTTCGTGACACAGCTTATATCCGTACATGGGATTAGCATGTCGTCTACGTAAAGACAAACGATGACTCCTCTTCCGTCAGCAAACTTCGTATAGATGCACTTGTCTGTTTCATTGACCCTGCAGCCATTTGACCTTATGACTTTGTCAAACTTTTTATGCCACATTTTGGGAGCTTACTTTAAACCGTACAGAGATTTTACCAACTTGCAAACTTTGTCTTCAAGACCGTTGACGACAAACCCTTCTGGTTATTGCATGTAGATCTCTTCGGTCAGCTCGCCATTCAGGAATGCCGTTTTCACATCCATCTGATGTATCACCATCTTATGTATCGCTGTGAGAGTAATCAATATTCTGATGGTGGTCATCCGGGCTACTGGAGCATACGTGTCAAAGTAGTCGATCCCCTGCTTCTGAGAAAACCCCTTTGCCACTAGCCTGGCCTTGAACTTGTCAATGGTTTCATCAGCTTTCATCTTCTTCTTGAAAATCCACTTGCATCCGATAGGTTTTGCTCCTTCAGGTAGATCAACCAACACCCAAGTGTTATTGGAGGTGATTGATTCAATTTTATTGTCTATCGCCTCCTTCAAGAAAATAGCATCTCTGGTCTTCATCGCCTCATCATAGGTAAGCGGATCTGCTTCCACATGATAGGTGATAAAGTCATTTCCGAAGTTCTTTAGCCTCCTCGCTCGCTTCGACGATGGCTCAGCGAGTTCTGGTTCAATCGTTATCTCCTCAGCAACAACTTCATCTTGAACAACTGGCTTATTGAAGATCTTAGTCACCTTTGCACCTTCATCATTCTCTGGAATGTCCATTAGAACAATGTTCTTATGCCTTACAAACTTGTTTTCAAAATATTCTGTATCGCGAGATTCGATGATATGATTTGACTCAATATCAAGAAATCTTTGAACATCACTCTTCTCGGTATACCCCAAGAAGATCGTCTTCGTAGTCCTTGTCCCCAGCTTCTGAATTTTCAGATCTAGGAGCTTCACATAAGCCAGACACCCCCACACTCGAATGACATTCAAGTTAGGTCTGACTTTGAACCAGAGTTCATGAGAAGTTACGTCTGAAGTTGCATACAGCACTCTATTTAGAATAAAAGTGGTCATCAATGCATCTTCTCTCCAATAGCATTTAGGAAGACCCGCAGTTAGCAGCATTAAGTTTATCATTTCTGTCAACGTTCTGCTCTTTCTTTCTGCTACTTCGTTAGATTGAGGAGAATATGGAGCAGTAGTCTCGTTTATGATTCCATGTTCTTTGCAGAACAATGTAAATTCATGAGACCGATACTCTCCGCCTCGATCACTTCTTAGCCTCTTGAGTTGTTGTCCAGTTTGTCGTCCAGCCTCGGCCCTGAACTCCTTGAACTTTTTGAATACTTCGTCTTTAGACTTGAGTAAGTAGACGAACGCGTACTTTGAGAAGTCATCGATGAAGGTTATGAAATACTTCATCCCGACTTTTGTAGAGAATTGCTTGAAGTCATAGATATCAGAGTGCACCAACTCCAGAAGATATGTGCTTCGATTGACCCCGATGATAGGATTTCCTTGTGATCTTTGTCTGAGCAAATACTTCACACTTCTCTACCTTACCCCCACATTTGGAGATAAGTCCTAGACTGGACATTTTGTTAATTCTTTTACGGTGAACATATCCTAGCCAATTATGCCACAACTCAAGAGAATAATCAGAAAGAGCGATTGTATTGATTACATTTGACTGGTTTACAAGCTGAATTTTGAACATCCCTTCAGTTTGAAAAGCTTTTCCGAAGTATCACTACCAGAATAAGTCATTTTAGCGACGCCTAAAGACGTCTTTAAAACGACAAATTTCGTCGCTAAAAATATTTATCGACGCAATTACCGACGTTTTGGACTTATCGCAGAAACGTAAGTCGCTGATCTTTAAAACGTCGCCAAACGTCGCAAGTACCAACGTTTATCGACGTATATATACGTCGGTATATTACCGACGTCTACCGTCGTGTCGTCGGTGGATTAGCGACGTATTTAACGTCGCTACGCGTCGGTAAAAACCTAGGAATTTATCGACGATTACCGTCGTATCGTCGGTGGTTTAGCGACGTGTTTAAAGTCGCTAGACGTCGGTCTAAGCGCCGTTTACCGACGTCCACCGACGTACGTTTGCGTCGGTAAACGTCGGTAAATCTGCAAAATTTTCCAGGGTACCGACGTTTACCGACGTCCTTATACGTCGGAGAACGTCGGTAAACGTCGGTGAACGTCGGTAATAATCCCAGGAATTACCGACGATTACCGTCATATCGTCGGTGGTTTAGTGACGTGTATAAAGTCGCTAGACGTCGGTAAAATCCTAGGAATTTACCAACGTTTACCGTCGTTTAAAATGTCACTAAATGTCGGTAATTCTTGGGATTATTATCGACGTTCACCGACGTTACCGACGTTCTCCGACGTATAAGGACGTCGGTAAACGTCGGTACCCTGGAAAATTTGCAGATTTACCGACGTTTGTCGACGCAAACGTACGTCGGTGGACGTCGGTAACTGTCGCTAAATCTGCCAAAAAAATAAAAAAAATAAAATACAGAATGTCCTTTTCTCCGTGTAGTTTAAAAAGATAACCATAACCATATTGGACTATTTTCAAAATCTGGAATATGTAAACCTGAGATTTGGTCTGCACAGTCCTCTCATTCCCAATTTGGGTTTTACTTGGGTATTAGGACTTGACAGTCCACATTCCAGATTTGAGTATTTGAATGATTGAGCCATAACCAACAGGAATGAACACTCAATAACACACACCATATACACACACACCATATAACCAACAGGAATGAACACTCAATAACACACACCATAACCTACAGTCCACATTCCCTGTTTTGCTGAACAAAGGCCGTATACACAAACCCATGTGAATGACACACAATCACACACACACTATTTTTCCTCACTGTACACAGGTTTCATTCCCTACATACACAGGTTTCAGTTACTCCTACACACACACTCACTCTCTATCACACACTTGTCACTCTCCCTTTACCTCACTCTTTCTAACTCTCTATCTTTCTATCTTTCTATGTATATATATATAATGTAATGTATATAAATATGTATGTGTATGTAATATGCATCTAAGTATATTATGTATATATGTAGGTATCCTATATATTATATTATGTGTGTGTACCATTATATATATATATATTATATATATGTATGTGTGGTATACATATAGGTAGCCTATATGTATATATATATGTATGTAATATGTGATTTCCATGTGTAGGCCTAGATGCAATAATAGGTTGTGTGATGTTGGTTTTGACTTTGTATTGTATAGGTTGTATGGGCTTGATATACTAGCATAGGCTAGTTTAGCCTTGATTAGACTAATATAGACTTGTTAGGACTTAGAACGATTGTTAAACCTAGTTAACATAACCTAGACTTGTTTAGACCTAGAATGACTTGTTTGACCTAATTTAGACTTGTTGGACCTTGTTTGACCATAGTTGACCTAGTTTGACTTCTAGGGTTGACCAGAGTTGACCAAGAGTTAACTTTGGCCTAGATTGACTTCTAAACATAAACCACAGAAGCACATTAACATCCAATTGAAACGAATAATAACATAAACAACAGTATAACACAATGTAGCAGGCAACAAATAGAATGTGATCCAACAAATAGAATAGAATCCAATAAATAGAATAGGCACAACCAACAAGTATCCAAATAACCAAGTCTATACCAAATAACAAAGTCTACAACTAAATAACCAAAGTCTACACACAACCAAAAAATAGAATAGGATCCAAACATCCAAGTCTACACAACCAACAAATATCCAAGTCACAAACAAAGGATCAAACAAACACAAACAAATAGTCCTAACTAGGACTACTAGGGATCTGGTGCAGGAGGGGCACCGCCGCGACAAAAGGATAAGAACAACTCATACTACTCAAGTGAAATCGATACCGATGGAGCAGGCAGTGACGTCGGTGGAGTCGGTGTCGAAGAAGAAGACGGTGGAGGCGGCGGAGTCGACGACGATGAAGGCGCACCCGGAGGACCAGTACGCTCCAACGCTGTAAGTCGCTGGTGGTATGAATCCATGATAGATAATATTCTATCACTTCTCTGGACCATCAAATCCTGCGCCAATCTTAGCCTCTCGGCCATGGTCACCTGTCCTGTCTGTAGCTCCGTCACCGTGCGCTCTAACCCTCCAACGCTGCGCTCTGTCATCTTAGTTATCTCCATGAGCTCCATAATGCTGCGGTCGAGCGCATCCAATCGTGCTAACAGCGCAGGATCGTCCGTAGGGTGCAAAGACTGCTCCTCGATCCATCGTAGCAGGTCTTCACGGAGAGACTCCATCATCTGGTAGACTCGGACAGACTCCTGGGATGGCTGTGGACCATGCACACTAGCGGAGATGCCCTAGAGGACTGGGTCACAACTAGGGTGTCATAGGATCCCGTACTGTAGTACGTACCCCTACGGAGTTCCACCAGCAGCGGTCATCCACAGCTCGTCCGTCGACGGAGCTTGAGTGGGTTACGAGGAAGTACCGGCCTCTTCTGCATCAGGTGCATTAGCAGCCGTCCGTTCCCACAGCCTATGATACTCGGCCTAGAAAGTATGGATAGTACTCTATAATTTCTAATTTCTAATTAATGTACTTATTATTACTAACAACATGAATGTTTATTTGTATCATATTTACTAAGTTATATTAAAATTGACACGAAGTACTAAATTAAGATAACGTATTATAATACTTACATAGGTCTGCTCGGCCCTCTCGCCAATAAGGTCTTCGCCCTTCCGATGGGTGGCCAGGAAGACGATCACCATGTCAGCGCTACCGACCTTTCTTACATATAATTAAATATATTATCTTAGTAATAATTTATCGGTTTTTCCTTAAAATAATATTTCCAAAAGAGAAAGACATACCAGACAACGAAAATGTTTTGTCATCGGAATCGACCCACCGTACCACTTCGAGGCATGTTGCCTAGCCATCTTGGCCTTCTCCGACTTCTCCTTGTACCTTGGCTCGCCGAATCGAGCCTTCATCACATTCCACTGATCAGAGGTGATCCAACCTTGGATCGGCTTTCTGGCACGATCATGATCCTTTTGTTTATTAATAGCGTCGCGGATCAGCTTGGCAGCAACGGCAGAAAACATCCCCTCGATAAGCTCGGCCCGGTGCGGTGTTTAGAAAAATATATCCTAGAAGAGCGCAAACCAAATATTTATCAGTTATATATAATATGCAAAAATTATATGATTCATGTTAAAAGCAAATATATTTTAACCTTGAAGCGCGCAAACCAGTAGGCCTTCCTCTCGTCCAGAGCATCAGAGAAGTTAATCCAAGCACCACCATAATTATGCCTCAGCATGTGGCCTAGACGTCTCTGTACCTCTGGGGGACGATATCTATACAGACATATTATATTCATGAAAAAAGTTAATTTATGATAAAAACAAAAAAATTATAAACCAAAACACCTACTTTGTACCGTCGGCCCAGATCTCCGTCCTCCTCTCCTCCGGAGGTGCGCACGTATCATCTACATGATGCTGGTCGGCCATCAATGCAGCCGCCTCGGCCGTCGGTATAGCCTCCACTATTTGCTCATCCATCTCCATCATAGTATCAGCAGCAGAAGCGCTAGACGGGCGAGCACTCTCAACAGGCCAGGAACTACTCGTCCCAGGAGATATGCCACGTGACGTCGTCCCAGCAGGCCCAGCTACTGTCCGATATGGAGGAGTAATTGGCGACAAGGATCCAGAGCTGGTACGAGTAGGAGGTATCGAAGGAAAACTTCATCCTCTAGTAGTACCTGTAGGAAGTACCGGAGGATCATGACCTCGTCGTCCCCCTCGGAACGATCAGCGACGACCTGCCATACCTGATAACAACATATGATAATACAATAAATAATAGAGACTAGAAATATGAAAGTACAACAAATAATAGAGTCTAGAAATATGAAAGTACAACAAAGACAAGATAATAACTAAGACAACATATGATGATACATTCTACAATAAACATCTAAGTCCAGATAATATATTCTAGAAGAAACATCTAAGTTCAGTTAATTATATCTCTCTCAATCATCTTCAGAATAATCATCTTGTTCGTCTTTCTCGACCTCATCTTCCTCTTCCTCCTCATCTTTACTTTCATCTTCGCCTTCGTCGGCTTCATCTTTCTCTTCGAATAATTCTACATCTTCTATATTATGTGTCGTGTAATGTGTAACTTCCGTGGACTCCACATCGACAATATTGGTTACAAGAGGTAGCTCGTCCTCCTGGTAAGCTTTTTCGTCAACATCAAAAGTATCTCTAGCTTTAGTCTTGTATACTGCCCACCAGTCAGACTTCGTTGCTCCTCGTCTCGAAAAAGCTGTGAAGTACACGAGCTGAGCCTGAGTTGCTAGGACAAACGGTTCGTAGCCTTGATATATACGCATGTAGTTTATATCCACAAGACCATGCTTGTCAATTTTCTAACCTTGATTTTCAATCGGATCGAACCATTCACACTTGAACAACACGATCTTTGCAAGTTCTCTGCCATTATTATATGACAACTCCACAATCTCTCGCAAAATGCCAAAGAAATCATTTTCTGGATCGACGTCTTTGTAGTTCGAAGACTTGATACACAAACAACTGTTTTTCGTGGAATCAAGATCCAGGAAGCTGTCTCTGATCGGAGCATTTGTCGACTTGAACCGAAAGCCATTGACACAGTAACTTGGCTATATTTTAACAAAAGTAATTGGTCCCTTGGCAAGATTTCTAATTAATTCAATCTCGGGTGAAATTAGACGATCGACCTGAATATCAAAGAAGAGATAACAAGTTATTTATTGCGCAGTTGTATTAGAAGAGGCCAGTAATTACCGAGCTACTTACATATTCGCTCAACCAAGAAGGAAAATGACGTCTCATTTCTTGTTCTAATGCTTTGTCTGTTAGGTAGGGTCTAAGCAGCCTCAACTCATCATTATATGTGCTGCAAAACAATGAAGCAACCGCCGATTAGTACAATAATATTAGCTTATACTATTACATTGAGATGACATAAACTCATCATCCTGAGTTACTTACCCCTCTAGCTTCTCCACTTCATCCTCGTCGCAATTGAGTAATACATACAACTGAGTAGCCCTTAGCTCTTCGTCATTCAAATATCTCTTCTTCATTTTCTCCGAAGGCTTTCCGGACGCATTAAATACTTTCAATATTCCATCATTAAATTCTTGATATCCGTCATCGTTTCTCGGAGCCCTCGTTCTAATCGTAGCAATATGAGGTTTGAAATAGGAGGAGCAAAAATTTATAATCTCCTCGAGAATATAGGCTTCACAAATAGAACCCTCGACCTGAGCCTTATTTTTACCTTTCTTTTTAGTTGATTCAAATGTCGCTCGAACGGGTACATCCATCGAAATTCGACGGGTCCACCAATACGTGCCTCGTTGGAAAGATGAATCGGTAAATGCTCCATAGAGTCGAGGAATCTAGGAGGGAACACCCTCTCTAGCTTGCACAGTATTACCGCAATATCCTTCTCTTGCTTTTCTAGACGATCAACGAGCAATTTCTTAAAACAAAGGTCCCTGAAAAATATGCTAAGCTCCATCAATGGATCCCAAACTGCCTGCGGTAAGAATTTTCGAAATGCAATCGGAATTTACCGCTCCATGAATACGTGACAATCATGGCTCTTCATACCTGTCAGTTTGTTCTCCTTGAGGTCGACGCATATTCTCAAGTTCGAAATATACCCATCTGAAAATTTTAGACCTTGAATCCACCTACAAAGCCTCCCTTTATCCTTCTTCTCCAGTGAAAAAATTGCCTTAGGCTGCTTCAACTTCCCATTCCCTTCCTCTATCAAATGCAATGCAGGATGTCTACATATTTCTTCCAAGTCCAATCTAGCCTTTGGATTGTCTTTCGTCTTCCCCTTTACGTCCATTACAGTATTAATTATGTTGTCAAACACATTCTTCTCGATATGCATGACATCAAGGTTATGTCTAATCAGATTGGTGCTCTAATATGGAAGATCCCAGAATATACTCCTCTTCGTCCAGTTATGAGTGCGACCAAATCCGTCACACTTGTAGCCCATAGCAGGCTGCTCAATAGCTCTTGGTAAATCTTTTACCTCTTCACATATCGTGTATCCGGGCCACCTTGGCGGGGGATTAGCCTTCTCCACAACGCCAGCACGAAAATCATTCATGTTCCTTTGGTACGGATGATCCTTCGGCAGGAATTGTCGATGACAATCGAAGAAGCACGGTTTGCCTCCGTGTTTCAAACGGAAAAACTTAGTGCTGTCCATGCAATACGGACATGAAAGAAGACCATGCGTGCTCCATCCAGATAACATTCCATAGGCCGAAAAGTCGTTGATGGTCCACATAAGTGCTATCCGCATCTGGAAATTTTGTTTTCTTGATACATCGTATGTGTTGGAACCTACTTTCCACAGCTGATTCAACTCATCAATCAACAGCTGTAAATACACATCGATGTTCCTTTTTGGATTGTTCGGACCTAGGATAATAACGGTGAGGAACACATACGGAGTCTTCATGCACATCCAAGGCGGTAGATTGTACGGGGTAACGATCACAGGCCAACTGGGGTAAAACCGTCGGAGCAGAGACCCAATCTGACATTACGCAGATCAGAAGCAAAATCTGGATACTCTCGATCAAAGTGCTTCCATGCTTCTCCATCAGATGGGTGATCCAACACTCCTTCGGTATGTTCCCGCTTATGCCAACTCATGTTTTTTGCAGTTTCCTTCACCATAAATAACCGCTACAACCGCAGCATCAACGACAAGTAGTTCATCAAAGAGGTAGGCTTCCTGGTACCGACAGACTTTCCTCTACCACATGCCTTGTAGCGATCGACACCATAAAATCTGCTGGCGTCTTCATCCTTGTCGTTTTTGTGGTACAACATGCACCCGTTGCGACAGGCATCGATTTTTTCGTATCCCATCCAGAGCGATCTAACCATCCTCTTAGACCGGTGGAAGTCTTTAGGCAACTTCGCACCCTCAGGCAATATTTCTATAAACAACTCCATAAGACGGTTGTAGCAATCTTGCGACATGTTAAAATCGGGCTTGATGCTCAACAATCTTGTAACCACCTCCAACGATGAATGATCCTCACAACCAGGATATAATGGAGTCCTTGCATTCTCCAGCAACTCTATGAACTATGCAGCATCGGGGTTCGGTGCCTCCTCATGTGCATCATGATCATCCGGATCGAAACTAGGCCCGACCGCGTCAAAAACCATGTTCACCAACCCATCGTCGTAAGGAGCATTGTTGTGGACATCGACATAAGGCTCGTACTCCGATGCTAAAGACACAAGTTCTCCGTGCTCGCTCCACTGATAGTAATTCGGCATGAAACCCTTCGAGTATAAATGATACGTGACATCCACTTCTGGATGATATTTCAAGTTACGACATCTCACACACGGACACTTAATTTTGGTACCGTCCATGTACTTTCCCTTGGCAAACTGCAGGAACTGGTGTACACCCTCTATGAATTCATCCCGCACACCGTACATGTCATCAGGATGACGGTTGTACATCCACGAACGATTCCGCAGATAGTATTCAGCTCCATATCCATTTGAGGATAATTTTGTAAGATAGATACATGTACATCGTTTAAAACACTTGTAAAAGTAATCATGATACAACAAGTGGTAATAGATATGATGTATCCTATGTAGTTTCTTTCCCTCTCTTTACTGTGAACCTTGGTTAACATTAATATTTCCACACTTCTTTACTATGAACCTTGGTTAACATTAATATTTCCACACTTCTCTAGGGTGAGGTTGAGGTAGATATCCTATGATGCGGAATAGTCGACTGAATGACCCAAATGAGAAGGGAGGAAGTAGGGAGGCTCACTCAATACACTCTAGGATTGACTTATTTCGTCGTTGATTTGACTTATTTTGGTAGTGTAAAATGTCAACAATATCCGATACGCTACCTCGAAGACCTAAATATAGAATATTAATGTCAATTGGTATCTTGGAATCATAAACATGATATACTAGGTCAATTCTAGGTCTCCAAGTCATTTCTAGGTCACACTAGGACAACTGGGTCAATACCTTGCCAATCTTGGTCAAACTAGGTCACACCTAGGTTTTTAGGGCCATACGTTGCCTTACCAAGGTATTCTAGTCTATACTAGGCTAATACCCTATGTATTTGCCCTACCAATATCCTATTCACATAGGTAAAACCATTACTATGGCCTATTTACCCAATTACCTATACACTAGCCTATCCTTAACTCTAGTAAAAACTAATACCCCAACTCAATACCCCATACACTACAACATAGGTATCTCCCATACCTATGTGTCAACCCATTACCTAAACTTATAGGCTTCCTAAACCTATATATTACCTAGTCACTCTAGGTAATGCCATTACCTATACTCATAGGTAAAACAATTCCTATCTTGAAGTTACCTATACTTATTGTCCTAGTCCTCATCTATACACATTATCCTAAGGCCTCGTTTGGTTCACCGATTTAAGGAACTAGGAAAGGAAAGTTGTTCCTTTCCTTTGTTTGGTAACCACAAACTTGAGAATCAATTTCCTCACAAGGGGGAAAATTGGAGGGAATATGGTTCCACTCATGACCCATGGGATTCATTTTCCCTCCTCCTTTTCCAATATTTATTACAAAAGTAACCATGTGTTATTGCTTATTTTACCATTAATGCTTATTTTACCATTGTTTTATTTTTGCTTTCCTTTCCTACACCAACCAAACAACGGAAAGGAAATGTGACAAGAATCCTACTTTCCGATTCCCATGGAAATACAAAGGAATACATTTCCTTTCCATGAACCAAACGAGGCCTAATAGTGTCAAAGTGTCCACGTGTTGTCAAAGTGTCAAAGTATCAAAGTGTCACAGTGTGTGTCAAAGTGTCCACTTGTGTGTCAAAGTGTCCACGTGTGTGTCAAAGAGTCGTGTCTGTGTCGCATCAGAAAAAGGGAGATAGGGTTAGGGTTTACCGACACAGCGTTGGGGTTGGGTCGGGGTCGCCAGGGCTGGAGCAGTGGCGGAGGAGACTGGTCGGTTAGTCGTCGGAGGGAGTGAGTCGTCGGAGGAATGGGGTCGTCGGGTAGGGGTCACCGCGGGCAAGGGTAAGGGGAAGAGCGGGAGATTAGAAAATTTTGGGTGAAAAGATAAAAAATCGATCGGGCCAGAACCCTATATGAAATGTTTTAGCGACGTCAGTTAAAGACGTCGCTAACCGTCACTATTTATTAAAACCTGGCGACGTCGTAAAAGTGGCATCGCGAAACGTCACTGAATAAAAAAACTGTGACATTTTGCGACTAGAATGCGACATTAGTTGTCCAAAACATAATTTTTGTCGCAAACTGTCGCTCAAACGTCGCTGATAGTGACGTTCAGCGAGGTATATATAAAATGTCGCTAAAAGCACAAAACTTAGCGACGTATTTATCTGGAGTCGCTAATTTCGTCGCTATTATGACTTATTTTGGTAGTGTATGTTTCCGCCTTGGACATCACCATCTGGCCAGCATTGATGTCCATCCTCAAGCCTGCGTTGCTAAGCAGGCTTCCAGAGATCAGGTTCTTTGTAATCACCAGAACGTGCTTCACACCTTGAAGCGTCACAGTGTTCTCGGATGTGAGTTTCAGCTCCACTGTTCCGACCCCCAGAACTTCAGCTTGGGCTTGGTTCGCCATGATAACTTTTTCAGAAGTTGACGGGTATGTGACAAACCATTCCTTGTTATAGCAGACATGGCAGGTCGTACCAATGTCTATCCACCAGTAAGAGTTAGCCCCCACAGCTGTGACCTGAGCAATCATAGCAGCAATATTAGAAACCATGGAAACCTTGATAGGCTCACCTTGCTCAGCTTGTTTGGGCTTGGATTTTCATTCACTCTTATAGTGATCCTTCTTGCCACAGTTGAAGCAAGTCACGTGGGACTTGGACTTCTGTTGCTTGAATGAAGGACCCTTCACTTTCAGATTTGTGGAGTCCTTCTTCTTGTGATGAGAAGCCACCTGCTTTCCTTTGAACTCTCTTATCTGCACCAAGTTGGCCTTAGCCAGTTATTTGGACAGAGAGTCCATCTTCTATTGAGATCGTATTTCATCCTCAACGTGGATCTCTTATAGAAGATCTTCCAAGCTAATGTCCAGCTTCTTCCGATGCATTCTAGCATAGAAGTTGATCCTACCAGCAGGAAGTTTTAAGACTATCCCTCCAACGATAAACTTGTCGATGAGGGGCATCTTCTCGTCATCTAACTTCTGGCACAACTTCAGGAACTCCTTTACTTGAGGTAGCATCGCCATCTCGTCTTCGAAGAGCCACTTGTGGTACTTCTTGACGATAAAGATTTTGGACCTGTTCTCATCATCTTCATATAGCTTACCCAAAGAATCCAGATCTCTTTGGCCTTCACCTTCTTGGAATATGCCTGCTAGAGAGTCTTCTATAGAATTGAGAATCAGTAGTTTACATATGCTATTTTTTCTCTTCTATTTGCTCTGCTTGACGAGTGCAGCAGCAATAACATCGACAGTTCCTCCTTCTGGAATTGTCAGTTCATCCTCAATCAATACATGGTCTAGGTCCACGAATTGAAGATTAAGGGTGACCTTCCTCTTCCAGATTTAGAAATATTTTCTGTCGAATTTCTCCAACATATTAAAGCTGGTATTGATGAGAGAAGCACGAGAGTTCTCCATATACAAGGATCTTACTTTGAGATTGTTAGTCTCGGGGCTTGATCAAAGATGGTAGACTCGATGTCGAGATCAGAGGTTCAACAAACGTTCACCTTCTGATTATTCTCGAGATCCAAGAGGAACACTATAATATGAATTTGATTACAAAAGCAACAATAATCAGAAAGTAAATCTCACATTCTTCCTCGCAATCGCAGTTGCTGACGGACAAAACTGAGTTCAGAAAATAAATCTCACTTTCTTACTTACAATCGCAGTTGCAGACGGACAGAACTGAGTTATAACTCAGATGAAGGAGAAGAAAGAAGAAAGAAGAAGAGGAAAGGTTCTTGCTGGGGTGATTAAGATCACCGTTGCTCAAAGCAAGATTCGCCCCAACACGATCTGTTTCCAGGAACCAGCAAGTTCACGAAGAACTTCTGGAACGCTCGTAAATCAATATTTGAGACTTGAACGGGCTTCCTGGACTTTACAGACTCCCTTAACTTTCTTCTTATTGCATCTTACAAAGGAGGCCAAGGGGCTCTATTTATAGATTGGAGTTGAGACTTCACCTCTTCTCCTATCCGATGTGGGACTAAAATACCAATACTCAAAAATAGAGTTTGATATTTTAGATCATTCCATAATCAGCATAGAAGTGTGCCAGTCTACGCCTACCCCTCGAACACTCCCGCGCATGCACGAGACATCCTGGAGTCCGTGTCCGAGTCCGAGTCCGCACAACAAAATCAACTTATATCTTTGTTGGAATTGATCCTTTATTCTAGGAAAATACTCTCACGTGACACGCACTTGTGTCCTACCACACCTCATGTGCACACCTCAACACAAGCAATGCATTATATTGAGATACTCACCATTTGGTGTAGCCGATGTGGGACTATCTTTCCTAGTCCAAAGGAAAAAACACCAACAATTTCCCTCTCCTATAGGTGACGTTATACTGCTATAGATGTCGAGTTGCTGGCTCAAATAGGAGAAAAGCTAATGCTATAAGCTCACTTGTTGGGACAGAAAGATGTTTCAATTAAGGTGGTTCAAGAAGTCTTCGCTTTCTTATTCTTCCGACATTAAAAATGAACCCATAAATAATGGATATGCCTTGCTTCTAAGGATAGACTTCGTAAACACTACAATGATAATTACAAGAGATGTGGGTGCTCTTAATCAGAGAATGATATTAATTTAATTATAACTGCGAATATAATTGAAAGAATTGTTGCAATACTTGTTAAAGAAAGACATAATGACTACATAGACCGTCAAGCCCCGATCTCGGAGGATCACAATGTTGCCACTAGATGTGATGTTGCACAAGCTGAAGTTGTGCTTGTACAAGGCATAGAATTGGACATTAACAGAATAGATTAAATAGATAATAAAACCGTAGAACTTTAATACAGAAAATCAAATAACAACAATAGAACGAGATCAAATCCTCTTCCTTGTATAATTAAAACTTGTAGCGAATTACAAAGAGGATTTCTCACTGGCCATGAGAATGTCAACTTCGCTTACAACTTTTGAAGCTGAAAGAAATTACAATTTCGTTCCAAACATTACACCCTTTTATACTAAAACACAATAATGTCCCTTCTGATCCAGCTTCCAAAGAATGACTGTTTTCTACCGCCTTAACAATCCAACAAAATATCCAGAACCTGTGGAGGTTGGCGTCAGTACACTGAAGAATGCACTGGTGAGCGAACGAAACTACACACAACTGAAAGTGGTGAGTGGCCAAACTACAGTCAACATACGAGGCCTAAGGTGGGGTGGAGTAGACGATAGAACTCGTCCTCTCCAAGTCCTTGGATCTGGAGGCAGATTTAGGATCCAACTCCTGAGAAAATGAGAAGGATGATAAAGTTGACGAAGACAAATGTTTCCATAGGTCGTTTAGTTTTTATTTTACTTTTTTGTACCTTTCACACCTGAACAACTCTGGTTTATCCTAAACCACTTGCTGATCACTTGTTAATCATCCATCCCAATATTCATTTTCCCTAATGTTTGGACCACACTCTTTCTCATGATATGCATTTTAGTCCCGAGTTAGATTAGCCCTTATCTAATTAAGATTAAAGAAATTGGAGTGACTACTCATGTTAATAAGTTGGATCGATGATTGGCTCGACACCAAGAGGATCATCAATCATCAGCTTGTGCGCAAAACAATTAAGCACGCATATTCGAGAATGTTAATGGCAAAGTTCAATGTAGGTAACACAAAAGTACGTATGATTATTCAGTCGAACAAAGAATTGTAGCACAGAAGCTTATTTAGGGGAAGCGGTCCATGGCGTCCTCATTCCCAAACAAATTAAGCACTAGTTAATTAAGTCTCTATAGCACACGAGGATTAATAAACAAATATTGAACTCACATGGTTCCTCTTAAAAATAACTAGAGACCATTACACAAATGTCAAAATCATATGTGCGCACCCTTAATTAGCTAGCCATCGATTTGATTCTGACTCGTCAAAGTCCCATGCAATGAACTCAACCATCTGTCATGTTTAAAAGAGTAGTAGCTCATTCTCACAAAATATATTCTAAACCTCCCCCAACATAACATTCTACTCTAGTTGCCAACCAAGAGCCAAATAGACAACAATTTCACTACTAGAGCTGAGGCCGAGCTGTGTGACTGCCAATGTCGCGTGGTGCGGTGTCGGCCTTGGGGAATTCGTGACGGAGATACGCGACTCGAACGACGGAGGGGTGCGGGTGTCGCTCGGGACGTATACCACGGCCGATGTCCTCCCTGGCCGCGTACGCGAGGAGAGGGGGTGGGGAGGAGGTGGCTCGCCGTGCTCAACTCCTCCAAGGAGACCGCACGACATCGACATGCGGTGTTCCAGGCTCTTCTTCGCCGATAGTGACGACTGCGGAGAGGAAGGTGATAGGGTTTGAGTGCCTCGATGACAAGTTGTTGGAAGAGCTATTTGGCTTATGGGGGAAGGGGGAGGTCTTGTTTTTTATTGCTTAATTTTGTTGTGTTCATGTCTTTGTTTATTTAGTTTGTTTGCAGAAGAAATTAGGTCAAATTATAACCAATATGAATAAAAATGAGACTCTTCCAACTAAGATACCAATACACGAATAAACTCAATTCATTAAAGATGAGAATATTGCTTTGTTAAGTAAATTGAACATTGATCAATTAATGAGCCATGCACTTCTTTTATCATAGGAACATCTAAGTAAAAAATCTAACAATTGTTGATATTGATGCACGTACGAACAATTAACATTTTCTTAGTTTAAGTCTATGTTTATTCTTCTTGTCGGAGCTTTCAACAAAAGTACACTAGTTCGATGGAACAATGTAACCTGTACAACATGAAAATAGCATCAGCAAAGTTTATATTAACATAGAATAAACCTATAGATTGCATGGACTAAAAATTATCGAAGTATAGTGCAAAAGAGAGACAATGTTTGTATAATTGTATAATGTAGAATAACCTAACTTCAGTACTGCTAATATGATTTTCTAACAGTTTTGTTAGGTTAAGAATGATGTACTTGTGTCATTATGATGAGTAAAGACACGAGAGTTTTGTATCAATTAATTCATAGAAGAAACTATAATATTTTTAAGATGCCACGTATGTGATTTGTGGTTAAGATCAAATTAAACAATTAATTACTATAAACGATACTGAGATTATGTAGTACAATTCAATTTGAAGCTGTGTTTTGGATTAAATACAGTTTCAAATGTTTTTGGTATAGTTAAAGTAGATGATAGATCAAGTGCACGTTGGAATAATACAAATATTTAGTTCAATAAAAGAAAAGTTATTGTGATATTGGAGTAACCTAGATTCCATTAATCCTCCTACAAGTATTTTCGACAAATATTGTAAACTTTACAGAATTGCAAAATCCAACATCTGTCCATCAACATACATAGGCATATGGAATAATATGTATACTTAAGCTTTAACGCATAACTATAGAGTTATGAATTTTTGGTACAACACAATAAGAACTTAAACAGTGTGCACCCCTAGATGAGGGGGAGTCTCTTGATGTACTCAACTTCCCGGGCAAGACTGAGTATGAATGTGGGGTCCTAGATTTTGATTGCTTTGTTTTCTAAGTCTTAGTTTACCTAGTCTTTTTTTTCAATGATCAAACATGGTTTATGAATAAAAATAGGCTTAGATTAATAAGCTATTTATAAAAATGAGAATTTTCGAAAGGAAAAGAAAATGGAGTTGAACGACTTGTGTCTGATGAGATTTGGATTTCATTGACTTTATAGAATTTAATGTCTATATTAATGTGTAAAGGATATACAGACCAAAGTTCAATTGTAAGCAGCTACTTTATTGGCTATACTGACAGATCACATAAGCAATTAGGTCACATCTTTAGAAATGGAGTTGAACGACTTGTGTATGATGAGATTTGGATTTCATTGACTTTATAGACTTTAATGTCTATATTAATGTGTAAGGGAAATACAAACCAAAGTTCAATTGTAAGCAGCTACTTTATTAGCTATGCTGACAGATCAAGGGGTTAATAATTATACAATCCCACACAAAAGAAAATTTTAAAACGAGAAATATAATTTTGAGGATGTTGAGTTTGGTGGAGAAATAAAGTCATGATCATTGTCTTTGAGAAGGAATTAATTACGATTCCTACTATCACTTTTGACGATGTACAGGATTCTATACCTGTCATGATCAAGAAGTGAATTCGGAGCCTCAACAAGACAATGTCGAATTACCTCTACAAGTCGTTGTTGAGATACCTTAACAAGACAACGTAGCGGCACCCCCATTCAAGATAAGGTAATTATTCCTAAGGAACAAACTCAACAACCTCAAGAACCGGTAATATTAAGATGGTCCACCAGAGAAAGGAGAAATATAATTTCAGATAATATTGTCATATTTCTCCAGGAACGTGAGGAAGGCTGTGGATACTGGAAGATGATCTAATCAACTTCCGTCAGGTCATAAAAAGTTCTAATTCTCAAAAGTGGATTGAGGTAATGAATAAGGAGTATAAGTCCATGCAAGACAATAAAGTTTAAGAACTTATCCCATTACCAAAAGGTATGAAGTCCATTGGTAGCAAATGGACATTTAGAACCAAGAAAGATTCGAAGGGTCATTTGGAGAGGTATAAAGTACGTCTTGTAGCTAGTGACTTTACTCAAATTTTGGGATTGATTTTAAAGAGTTTTTTCTCTTCGGTATCTTTGAAAAACTGCTTTAAAACAATCATAGCACATGTTGCACATTTTGATCTTGAATTACATTAAATGGATGTCAAAATAATATTTCTCAATGGTAACATTGATGAAATAGTTTATATGGTGCAACCAGAAAACTTTGTGTCAAAAGACCTAAAGTATTCAAGGAATAATTTTATCTCGTTTGGTTTTAAGATGAACACTGTTGAAGATTGTGTGTATCAGAAGTTCAGTAGGAGTAGGAATAATTTTCTGGTTTTGTATATTGATTAAAGTATTCAATGCTAACCAGGTGACACCTTTCGTTAAAGGAGAAAAGTTCAGTCTTAGTCAAGTACCCTAAGATTGGCCTTAAAATGAAGAAAATGCAATAGATTTTCCGTTCATGAGCACTTATAGGAAATCTAATATATGCTCAAGTATGTACATGTCCGGATATTGCGTACGTAGTTAGGATGTTAGGCAGATATGTAAGCAAATATGAGATGGATCATTGGGTAGCAGCCAAACTACTTATGTAATTAATAGAGAACAAGGAATTATATGCTCTTTGTAGGAGATCGGATAATTTTGGAGATCATAAGGTATTTCGACTCCGATTTTGTTGGGTGCCAACACAGCAGGAGATCCACATCAGGTTATGTTGACTAGTGGAGATATATTTTAGATGAGTGTCAAATAGGTACTCATAATTTCTTCCACCATGGCAGCAAGGTTTATAATATGTTGTGGGGCAACTATCAGGGAGTTAGGAGAGTGTTGAAAGACCACTCAATTATGGTGTGAAAATGAATCAACAATACTGTATTCCAATAACAACAAGAACTTGTATAAGTCAAAGGATATTGACATAAAAATTCTAGTTGTGAAGGAAAGAATTCAGAATGGTTAAAGTGTCCATATAGCACATTAGGACAAACTTTATGTTAGCAGATCAGCTCACAAAAGTATGATCACCCAGGCTCTTTCATGAGCATACTACTCATATGGGTGTTATCTTAATTATGAATATGGCAATACAATAGAAGTTTGTATTTTATGTATTTGGGTGCTATTTGGTTTTGGATACATTTATGTATTAAAGTATTTTGGATATTTATCTGATCAGATATATGAAAATTCAGTTCATTCTGTTTTCATTATGTTAAAGTATTGATCTCACTAAAGTTAAGGAGGACCAGTTGGAAAGACATGTATTGATCACATAGAGTGTAATTTCCATGCTACGCATCCATGATTGATCTATGTCGTTTAGCTATATTGGTATGTGACCATTGATGGTTTAGTTACGCTATATGTGACGAATGCCGCTTCGATCCTATGTTGATATGGTTAATGGATGAGATTGTGTAACGTCCCAGTCCCAAAATACGTAGGACTAGGAACGTAGACATGCCAGCTATATACATACAAAGTACACTTCAATATATAGAAACCTCGTATGATACATAAGCTGTAAAAGCAGTAGAACTACAACAAACTAATCTTATCCATAAAATCAAAGGTATCATATAATCAACTATGAATTGTCATTGGTACATGTAGCTGAGCAGAGACAAATCCATTACCAACTATGAAAAGAAATACAAGATATACAAAGAATAATTTTGGTGAGCGAAGCGAAGACGATCAAAGGGCAATCATCCTCCAAGAAATAGTGACGATCATGGCCACGGCTAGAACACCTGCGAAAGACAAGAGCACACACCTGGCGAGATAACCAGGTCCTCAGAGGGATGTAACAAGATACATAATATCATGCCATATAAACTGAATAAATATTGCTCAAATAAATAAGTCAATTGAATTATAACATGGCCCAATACACACCTATTGAACTAGCTTACTATCCCCCCAACCAAACAAGGACAGGAGATGGTAAACTAATTCACGGTGACATATCTTTCTATGCTATGAATCCAATATTGTATCCGGACCCCAACAAGGTTCAATACCTTCTCATCGAAGTAGTAAGTCACACCTACAACCAAACAAGGACAATATGTGATGAACTAATCTGCGACAAGTAATTGTTCCAAGCCACGGTCAGATACAAGTATCCAAACCAAAAATACTCATACCTAACGGATAAAGGTGCCTAACCGTTCTAATTGAAATGTAGTTAAGAACTATCCTTCCTACGCATGGGCCCTGGCTAAATAGGATCGACATAGTCCCCCCTTGGGGCACAAGAGGCCCAATCAATAAAAGCATAACGTTCCGCAGAACGTCAATGGCCATCAGTAATCATGGATAATCTCACCCGCATGTCCGACGGAGCTCACGAATTACAAAAGAGAAAGTGCATCGAAGCCTATACGCTAAAGAATTGTCCTCCCCGCCCAATGCCTACTATGTTGTATCCACAACAGAAAACCTCTATAATCGCTAAGTCAAACTAGCATGCAACCTCTATTAGCGGTTATTTCTATCGCACGGCTATACGCACCGGTAGCCAGCCAGTCACAAATGTTCGTATTCTACATACGATACACAACTTCGTGTTACAACGTGTCAAGGCCAATGAATGCAACACACAAGGTGGTCCCTTAAATCTAGGTTTTAATATGTATAAAAAATAATACATAGCAGGAAATATAAATGAACAGTAGTTCTAACAGGTTATGCCATGTATCACAGTTTATTTTACAAAAAGAAATAATAATAATGCATGAAATATGAGCTAAAATAATAACAGCAAATGGCAAGGTGTCTTGCCTGGTAGGACACCTGGTGCTGCGATAATCACGGTGGCACGAACTGCGACTTCGGTATAACAACTAGGCAGGGTGACCTCGGATGATGGCACCGACATGTCCATTGGGTCCAGAAGGGTCAAATTGGTTAGGGTAGGCATAAGGTAGTTTAGAATTGGCGAGAGAATAAGAATAATGGGATTAGTTATGGACAAGAAGATAATCGAAGAAAATCGGCTAAAATAAGATTTTAGAAACTATTTATAATCCTTGAAAACTATAATTATTAGTTTATATATATTTTATATATATATATACATATATATATTTATATATATATATATTATATATATATATATCTATTATATATATTATATATATATATATATATATATATATATATATA
>JANAVB010038293.1:0-2500 GCA_029216955.1 Iris pallida
ATGCGCCCACCCTGGTCGACCATGTGCCTCCCCCTGACCTGGTATGCGCCTCCTAGCTCGAGCGTGCAAGCCCCCACCTCCACTGCCCATGCTCCTATTCTCTCGGAGGCCCCTCCCGGGAAAATTTTTGCTGAGATCCTGAGACCTGATCGCAGGGCGACATTTTCCCTCCTTCCGTTGACACCGTCTTGCCAGAAGTCGATTTCCAGCATCCAGATGACGGACAACCCATCTGCATCCCTTTCTCATCGACAGAGACATCCTCCCTCTCCGCCTGCTATGCGAAGACATTCGTGTTGAAATTCTCCTCTAGGTGCCCCAAGATCACTGTTGTCCAAGAAGTGATCGCAGGATGGGGGCTCATCTCTGCATACAGGCTAGCTCCATTAGACCCCAAAAACCTACTCCTTCATCTTCCTCTGACCCCGACTTCTCTGTTGTTTGGGCCAAAGGCACCACTCGAATTGGTACAAACACCGCCAAGATCGTCAAATGGCCTCCCGACTTCAGCCCTTCTGTCGACTCGACGATCATCTCGAAATGGATCACCCTACCGAACCTCCCCCTGGTCTGCTTCGCCCCCGCAGCTCTAAAGAGAATCACGAGCTCCTTCTGATCTCTGGTGGCGATCGCAGAGGAAACTTGTACCTTATCCAAAGGCAACTACGCGAAGATTTGCGTAGAACTAGACCTATCTGCAGACCCATCCAATCAGATTCAGATCGACCTCGGGAGCCGATCTCACCTCCAAAACCTAGAGTACGACAACAACATTATCTTCTGCAGGTATTGCCAGTACAGAGGATACCTCACCAGGCTTTGCTTCAAAGCCCACCCGGAGCTTCAGAAGAGAACCCCCCGCAAACAGCACTCCCGGAAGATGAATCAACTCACCTCCACAACCCCTATCCTCTCTTTACCTAACTCTCACTCTTATTTCGTCGAGAGCGATAGCTACCCCACCTCGATCTCCTTCGAACAACACCATCATCCCCCAGGAACCCCCGGGCATCCTTCTCAATAACCAGTTCAACATCCTCACCGAAGTCCCGTCAGAACCTCCTCAGAAGCTCCCCTAAACGAGCTTGCTCCCTCCCGAGGTCACCATGAAGCACGCTGACCCACATCAAACTTTCGACTCTCTCCCAAGTGGCAAAAGAGCTGTTCAGTTAGCATCGAACATCCCCGATCCCCCGACAGAATATTCTCTCACCCACGGCAGAGATCTCGCGATCTTTCCCACTCTGCAGAGTATAGTCCCGACGGACAGACTTCAACAGTTAGCATCGAGCATCCCTGATCCTCCAGCTGAATCTCCTCTTGCACACGGCAGAGATCTCACGTCCGCCTTCGCTCTGCAGAGTATAGTCCCGACGGACAGACTTCAACAAGCTATAGAAGCTGGCTTCCTAGATCCCGACAACCCCCTCTGTACTCTCGCCGAGATAGGCATAGAAGTGGCCACCACCCAGACGAGCATCCCGCCAGAGTTGACGGCGGTTGTCATCGAAACATCCCAAAACACCCCCAAAAGCCACACCAACAAGAAGGAAAAAAAAAGCCTACGGCCAGGACCACTAGGTCTGCCACTAAGCTCAACACCCAGCAAACCCACAAACAACCCAATTTCTAACATCCTCTCGTAGAATGTTAGAGGGCTGGCTAACAAACCTACCTTGAGGAGATTAATTAGCCTCAAAAAAATCTATCGCATCGACCTTATGATCATCATTGAACCCAAAATCCCCAAAAAGAGACTCAAATCCATTCAACTCTAGCTCGGCTTCGCTTCTGTGGTTGTCAGATGTCATGACATTTGGATCTTGTTCAACTCTAATTGCAACATCGGCATCATTGACGACTCCGACCAAGCTCTCTCATGCTGGGTTGAGCATCATGTCCTCAAGTCCAAAGTTCTTTTATCCGCTGTCCACAGCAGCTACAACTTCACCAAACGGAAGAACCTTTGGGATACCCTCACAGATACTCACCAAATTTTCAATAACCTCCCATGGATCTGCCTCAGAGACTTCAACACCATCTCTCGGCGTGAGAAGAAATCGGGAGGGCGGCCTCCTTCACAGCCGGCGATGAATGACTTTAACAATTTTATATTCATCGCCCACTATCCCCATTGCAGTACACCGGCAGCATCTTCACCTGGTGTAACATGTAGGAAGGTGCCCGTAGACAATATTCTCGCCTTGATCAAGTGCTGGTAGACAACAGATGGACCGACTTAAACCTCGTCTCCAACCTCTCCCCCTCAACACCACGGAACCAGACCATTCCCCCTCCTGATTGAGACCAGCTGAAACTCCATCCAAATCAAAAAAAAACCCATCTGCTTCCTGAACTTCTGGAGATACCATCCCAATTTCAGACATATTATGGCCGACGCGTGGAATTCTATCGACAATCCAGACCCCCTCATCCGCATCGCAGTCAAGCTCAAAGCCACCAAGAGCGTGTTATCAGTCTGGAACAAACTTGCTTCTGG
>JANAVB010038293.1:7500-13406 GCA_029216955.1 Iris pallida
TACGTATTTTGGTATACATGTACGTATCTTAACTCGTATTGCATGTCTTATTGTATAGTTTATTTTAGTATTGCATTGGTTATGGTTCATCTTGGTTTCGGCCTGGTTTGGATTGCTTTTGGGTTCATCATGAACCAAAAGAAAACCCCTACCTACCCCTACCATCGTCATTTATATCTCCAACCCATTTCTTACTCCTCATTTACTCTTCTTCTTCCTCACCATTACTCTTCACCTACCAGAGAGAGAGAGGGAGAGCATAGGCAAGTGCATCTTGCTTCACGGAGGAACTCAACTTTTGTTGTTCCATTCTCTTCCTCACGAGATTCTAAGACACTTTAGTACTTAGCATTTTTAATTTCCATGGCTCATTTTGTGTAGATCTAAACTTGTTTCATTTTTAGATTTCTTGGGTTTTGATCTATTGAACCTTGTTATTTATAAGTTTTGAGTATTCCAGGTTGTGGAGAATTTCGTTCTACCCTGTTTTGACCTATAGAAGTCCGAGTTATGGCCTTAGATGATGGATTTAGGGAGCTTGGAAGCTGTGGCTTTATGGTTCTTCTTCTCAAAAAATTGGAGAAGAAGAATAGTGCTTAGCCGTATGGCTTTTTCATACGGCAAGTCCCCTTTGGCCGCATAGCCTTTGCCGCATGGACTTAGCCGCATAGATTGGTTGGCTTGGCCGCATAAGAATGTTTTTCTTTAGCCGTATGAGTCTGCTTCCCATGGCCGCATGAGCCCATGTTTCCTGAGCCGCATGTTTTCCTTGCCGCATGAGCCCTTAAGTCCTTTGCCGCATGAACTTGACTGGCCCGAGCCGCATAAACTCTTCTCTCCTGGCCGTATGGGACCCTATCCTCTCCCAGTCGCATGGGACTCAGCCGCATGGCTTTGCGTCGACCGAGCCGCAAAGACCCGATCCTTCCTGCCACATTGGCCTCAGCCGTATGGCCACATGGCCTGGCCGCATGAGCCAGTCCCGTACTTGCCGCATGGCTGGGATTTACTATTGGCCCCATGAACCTTTCCTCCCTCCAGCCGCATGAACTACTGATCCAGAGCCGTATGGACTCGATCCTCCGAGCCGCATGAGACCCAATCCTCTCCCGCCGCATGAGCTCATGTCCCCTTCTTGTCGCATGGCTTGCATGATCCTCCGGCCACATGAGACTCAATTTCCAGAGCCGTATGGACCGCACCCCTCCAGCCGCAAGAGACCCTTTTTCTCGTGAGCCGCATGAGTCCATATTACTTCAACCGCATGCGCCCTTAACCCGAGCCGCATGAGCCCACGGGCCCTATGCCGCATGAGACCCATTTCCCTAAGCCGCATGGCTTCTCCCCCAGCCTTGCCCCTTACTATTTTAATTGTTATATTATGCTCATATCTTATGGCCCTCTGTATAACTTAGGTCCCTTGGTAGGTGCTTACCTTGCATATGTGCCATGAACACGACAGTGACTCATAGTGGTGCACTCTTGACAAGTAACATGACATAATAGTGGCCCGTAGTGGTACACTCTTGACAAGTAACATGACATGATATATCTTGATATGCTGTTGCGACGGCTGACATGATATGACAAGAATGAATGACTTAGACACCGTGGGCGATTGTGTTTGTACAATTGAACCAGTATTGTCTTGCATCATGTCTAGGACAGGGACCCCTGAGTACCACGGTCAGGGGTGCCTACTGAATTCAACTAAGGCTAATAACTAGAATAATCCAGTAGTCATGAAGAGATTTCCCAGCTACAGGCAATCCCGTTATCTGGGCGCTCAAGTGGACTTGTAGCCTGCCGACGAGTAGGGCACATTTCCAGTATACTGCTATGTGTTGTACCCTTCATGAACAAGATATTCGACCTGGATAACCTGGATGGTCTGTAGGGCTTGTGGCTGTTGGAATAATCTCATTGCATCTTGCTAGTAACTAGGCATGTGATAACCCTACTTAGTTAAAGTATCAAGCTGTACTCATTGCTTGGCCGGGATTGATTGGATGGAGTTTAACCCAGTCTGGTCTTGTCTTGATCTTGTACAAGATTGTTACATGACCTGAATGCTTGTGCTTTATTTTATTGATAAATGGTAGGAAAACAAGTTCCGTTCAGATGAAGAGTTACAACCCCGATCCTTGTTTGGTTTACGGGTTGTAACTTGGTTATCTGAATAGTTCCATGGTTATCTTGTCGTATATCATCATGATTTTCTATACTTTCAGTCTTTTATTATATAATTATATTCTTGTGCTAATTGCTGGTTTTAGTTCTTAAGTGAAGCCTCCTTTGTGGCACTTGCCCTTTCTGGGATCTGACCCAGCTAGTTTTATATGGCCAGATATCGGAGCAGCTCCAGATGATCTACCGACTTTCCAGCCCGATAGTGACCACCAATCGTAATTCGGGCAACGAGTGGGTTTATTTTTGGCTCTCCCACTCTATTGTAAAATTATTCTTTTGAGGCATTTAGCCGACGAGCACGTGTTAGCTCGATTGTACTTTACTTACTGTCTGCCTACGGGCTGTAACATGATTGGTAAATCCTAGGGTTGATCATGCATGACTGAAACTCTTGCTAGTCTTCGCATTTTATAAATGACTAGCTTCATGATCATCCAAATATGTAATGTATAGGATGCCTTACTATTGTATATTTGGTGCTCTAACATCTTGTAACTGTTATTACTTGCTTGAGATTGAGACAATAGGCTGGTTCATGACCATAAAAGACGGATGGCTTGTAGTTAAACCCTCATATATCTAGACAGCCGTGACCGTATAGCGAGGTGGTTGTACTTCAATATACGTAGCTGGCTATGTTCGCCCCCGTTCTCCAGTATTTTTTTCTGGAGCGTTACATGGTTTAAGTGGTGGCCCATGCAGGTCTTGTAAATCAAGATATTTGAGGGTTTACTGAATAGATATCTCAATCAGCACTCGTCTTTGATCCCTGTTCGTACCCTCTGAATCCCTGAATTCTTGACCTGATCACATGCTTGTGTCTTTGATCTGTCCTGGTCCTTCCTCATTGTTCCCTATGTCGTCTTCTTCAGCAGCATTGTTCCTGGTCCTACCGATCGGCAAGACGGAGCACCTCCTATGGACCAGCAGCAACTTGGGAATCAAGCCCAGCATTCAGGAGTAGCCTCCAGAGTCATACCTACTGGGGGTCAAGAGCCACCAGTTCAGCAAGCCCAGTCTGTCGAGCCTGATGATGGAACATTGGTGGGTCTCATCAGGACATTGCTAGCTTCTCAAGATCGTCGAGGTGATGTATTGTACCAGGCAGAGTACAAGATGCGCTGAACAGAGGTGGTCATCAAGGTAACAGAGCGGCCAACAGTTTCAAGCGCTTGAACCCTCCCTTCTTCGATGGCAGCGAAGATGCTATTGCTGCTGATGCATGGCTTCAAGATACTGAGGTCATTCTAGAGGCAGCTAGGACTCGAAAAGACGAGAAGGTAGCCGTGGTACGCCTGCAGTTATTGGATCTTTCCCGCAGCTGGTGGGCGACGCAGGCCGTAGGATTAGTGGCACCTATTGCCTGGGCAGTATTTCGAGAGAGATTCCAGACCAAGTATTTTGATGCTCTAGCTCGGTACGATCTACAGACGAGGTTCACCAATCTGAAGCAGATGGGCAGGACGATCGACGGATATACGATCGAGTTTTCCAGGCTCAGTCGGTTTGTTCCAACCTTGGTGGCGACCGAGTTTGATAGAGCTCAACGATTCCTGCAGGGACTTCACCTGGAGATTTTATTGGCAGTAGAGCAGTTCGAGCATCAGACTTTTGATGTAGTATTGAGAGGAGCTAGGAGGCATGAGTGTACCTCCCAGAGGATCGTGGATCAGACCGGAGGTCAGAAGAGATCTCACGGCCAGATGAATCAGTCTTCAGCACCAGTCCCGGCAGCTAGGGCTTTGACCATTGGAACTCCGAGGTGGACGGCCTCAGTAACGTCGATTCATCATTCGATCCTAGCATTTTCCCAGCAGTAGAAGCAGAAGCGGACTTCTACAATGGGTTGCACTCATTGTGGGAAGCCAGGACATGTGGTATCAGAATATCGTAGGGCACAGGGATTGTGCCTGGCTTATGGAGCACCGGACCACAGGGTTGGAAACTGCCCGAATAGGGGGAGTTCATCTTCTTCGACCTTTTCTAGTCCTTCGGTGAGGGAACCAGCCCCAGTACCACTCCAGTAGCAGCAGTACCCGTTGCCGAGGCCCGTGCCGCCTCAGACCCAAGCATTCCAGCAGCAGAACCACCAGCAGTATGCACAAGCCCAAGCCCAGATTCAGAACCGGTGGAGAGGTTTCTAGCAGAGGGAACCCGCACCCAGAGGACATGGTCAGGCGATGGCGATGACCATAGAAGAAGGATTGGCACCAGGTGAGGTAGTGGCAGGTACTATTCTCGTCAACTCCTTCCCAACATCAGCGTTATTTGATTCTGGTGCATCGTATTCATTCATGTCTGTACGATTCGCGACACGGATCGGACTGGAGTCCGAGTCATTATCAGTAAGGCTCAATATACTTACTGGTAACGGTCTTGTGAAGTAGATAGAGTGTTTTCCTCGTGTCGGATCGTAATTAGCGGTAGAGCGTTCCCCGTTAGATTGATAGAATTTTCGATGGCCGATTATGATGTGGTCTTAGGGATGGATTGGTTGAGGAATCAGTATGCTAGGATAGACTGCCATGTTGGCAGGGTTGTTTTTAGCATTCCGGGCGAGCCAGAGTTTTTCTTTTCCCAAGGCAAAGTTGAACCTTCTCCTCCAGTATTGCGGATGGCAGTAGCAGCAGTGCAGTTACCCCGTATAGTTGAGGAGTTTCCAGATGTTTTCCCAGAAGAGCTTCCAGGAATGCCGCTAGAACGAGAGATCGAGTTTACTATCGACTTGATCCCAGGGATAGCCCCAGTGTCAGAGAGAGTCTACAGGATGGCGCGGTCAGAGTTAGAGATATTGTACAAGATGATTAAAGAACTTAGGATCAAGGGATTCATTCATACTAGTGGATCACCTTGGGGAGCCCCGATGCTTCTTGTGAAAACGAAGGATGGTATGTCCAGGTTATGTGTAGATTATCGTACCTTGAACTCAGTGAAAATCAAGAACAGATACCCTCTCCCGAGGATAGATGACTTGTTTGATCAACTCAAGGGGCAGTAGTATTCTCGAAGATTGACTTACGTTCAGGATACCATTAGATCCGAGTCAGAGAGCAGGACATTCCGAAGACAGCTTTCAGATCTAGATATGGGCATTGGAAGTTCCTTGTTATGCCATTTGGAGCAACCAATGCGCCGGCCGTATTCATGGACCTCATGAATCGTATCTTCATGCCTTATTTAGATCAGTTTGTGATTGTGTTCATAGACGACATCCTGGTCTACAGCAAGAGTGAAGCGGAGCATGAGCGGTATCTCAGAGTTGTCCTCCAGATTCTTAGAGAGCACCAGTTGTATACCAAGTTCACTAAATACGAGTTTTGGCTCGATCGCATTTCATACTTGGGTCATATCATCATCAGAGGAGGAGTAGAAGTGGATCCCCAGAAGATTGTAGCTATAGAATCATGGCCAGTACCTAGCACAGTTGCAGAGATTCACAGTTTTCTTGGCTTGGACGGCTACTACCGGCGATTTTTCAGACTTTGTTCGGATTTCAGCGCCATTGACCAGTTGACCCGCAAGGATGTACAGTTTGCTTGGACAGCAGAATGTCAGGATTCTTTTGAGAAGTTGAAGCGAGGCTTGATAACGGCACCCATTCTTAAGCTTCCAGATGGGATCGGGAGATTCTCAGTATATTGTGATGCTTCAGGCCTCGGTTTGGGGGATGTGTTTTGATGCAACATGGGAAGGTAATAGCTTATGCATCACGTCAA
>JANAVB010038294.1:0-27429 GCA_029216955.1 Iris pallida
CTTGCAAGCCATGTCGTTGCGGCGTAACACCGCAAGGAAGCCTTAGGCTTCATGCTGGGTAGAATGGCACTACAAAGAGGCTGTGACCTCATGCTGCAGTAGTGTGACACTATGATGAGGTTCCCGGGTAGGGGTAATACCTCGGCTTTAGGCCATGTCATAGCGATGTAGCACCGCAAGGAAGCGCAAGGCTTCATGCCATGTCTCTTTAATAAAGAACTTACCTATAGTGTATGGAAAGAGATATCAGGCCGTCTTTTGAGGGTAAACTTGTAGACGCCCAAAATTATACACTGAAACCAAGCTGGCACAGGGCCTTTAATGTGCAGCCAGAAACACATGTAACTACACTTTGTGAGTGGAAAGAATTACAATTGTGGTGCAGAATTCAAGAAATAGTCCATTCTTGTATCACATTATTATTCAACCCATGCGGGAAGATTCAAATCTTCAGCGACATCTATCCTAATGCAAAATAGACAGTTACTGTAGGGAACGCTCAACCCTAGACATATATATATGGTAAGATATGTGGGGGATTGTTGGTGCTCTTGCTCCTGATATGTAGAGAGCTTGCTTTCAACATGCATTGTAAAGTTAGTCCCAAATTGGAAAATCACCATGAGTTATCTCAACATATATATAAGTATGTGTTGTTGGGATATGCACATGGGGTGGTGACCCTAAGGAAGAAACCATGTGGGTGATTTTACTAAGAGGTAAGGATAAGGCTCCAAGAAAAGCATTAATGCTTTTTGCTATTGGAAAATTAATTTCCATTGGGGCTAAGCACCGTAGGGGCTTAGCGACTCGGACTCGGACTCGGGCTCATGGGCTCATAAGGCATAATATGGCGTTTTGTTGGCGCACTTTGCACTTAGCACGTTAGCTTCGTCGCTAGGCGCATAGTGCACTTAAGTTGCGCTCGTTGTACTTGTGCGGGCCACGTTGTGCGGCCTAGTTGCGCGCTCTGGTTGTACCCAGGGTGTGCTGGGTTGTGCGGGATACGTGAGTTGTGCAGGTGCGCCAGGTTGCGCGAGTTGCGTAGGGTGTGCCAGGTTGCGCGAGTTGCACAGGTGCGCCAGGTTGCGCCCGGTTGCGCGAGTTTTGCAGGTATGCCAGGTTGCACGAGTTGCGCAGGTACGCCAGATTGTGCCCGGTTGCGCGAGTTGTACAGGTGTGCCAGGTTACGCGAGTTGCACGGGTTGTGCCAGCTTGCGCCGCGTGCGCAGTACGTGCAGTATGCGCTGAAGGCGCGCGAGCAGCTCATAAAATTGGCACAACTCGCGCAGTTCATGGCTTTCCACATTCTGACTGATTCGTAACTGATCCTGGATTTATGGATCTGACGTTATGTCATGGCACATATTTCAGATCTGGACAGTTACATCAGTAGCTATATATTCAGAGCCTCTCTTCTCTTTCAGAACACTTCTAAGACTTCAGAAATTCACGAAAGAGAAGAGAGTGCTGCTGCGCACCGTGTCCTTCCTCGTGCAACCGAAGTCCGTCATCGTTCTGAGCAGTCCATCTTAGAGCAATTTTCTAGAGCATTCCATAGTTCATTCGAACTTGCTGGTTCCTTGAAGCTGACCTTGTGGGCGGATCTAGCTTTGAGCACTGGTGTTTTTAACATCCCAGCAGGCCACCACCTTCCATCTTTTGCCTGTCACCTTCACTGCTGCCTTTAGCAATTCGGCCAGCATCTTCTTCTTAGAAGCACTGCTATCGTTTGCTACGTTTACGAAATCTTCTTAGATTTTTGTATTCCAGAATCCTTCAAGGATCTCTGTTACTCACCTTCCTTGAAGTGTTGCGTTGGAACGTTGTTCTTACAACTGTTTCATTCAGTTTTCCATTGAAAAATTATGCCCCGGTTCTAACAATATTTGAGAAAATGTGTTTGGTTTTATAATTAGTGGTGCTAATTTCATAAGAACTGGAATACCTGTATAATTTGTGTAAGTAACCTGGGATATTCTAACTATTAAGTTGTTCCAATAATTTGGTCTTGATTATGACATGAGCTTGACTAACAAGTTATCACTAGATTAATTTAAGCAATATTCTTAAAAATCAAGTGCTTGCTCAACTGTTTATGTGAAAACTTTGTTCTTAAATTCAAGTGCTTGCTCAACTCTTTGTGCAAAAACTCCTAAACTAAGAATCCCAAGAGCGCACACTAGTTAGTTGTCTGTTTTACTATATCACTAAATTGTTTCTCCTCAAAAAACACCACCATTTTGGAGCTGTTATTAGACTTAAGAATGCTAATTGAACTCATATATAAAGGTGTAAAATGAGGAAAAATGTCATCAGGTTTTGTATGATGACCACATTCCAGCTTAGTTGTAGGTGTAAAATGAGGAAAATGGCATCATATTCTTTGCATAGTAAATATGGCATATCATAGTTTTGAAATTCTAAAGTACCTTGTTTCTGTATTCTGCCATAGAACACTTGTTGTGGACTGGGTTCCTGCTTCCGACTTAGAAGACCCTCTATGAAAGAGGTTTGTTATCACAAACTACTGCACTCCATTCTTCTTTGGTATTGGAATTCAAGGATCTTTTCTTGACCCAGACACCTGATGCATATAAAGCAGCATGAAAATTATTGGAGGTAAGAAGCTTCATGTGTAAGTTGGTTATCACAGTTTGTTATTTCCCTTTGGTGTCATACCATATGTCGTCTCTTCAAATGTTCTAATACCAGGGTGCAGATGGTATCCTAGTTCTAGGAGGTTTTGGCCATGGTTTAAAGTATCAGCCGATATTGATCCGATACGGTCGATATCGATACGGTTTGGTATGTCCCGATCCGATACTGACCGATACCTGATACTGACCGATGCCGACATTAGGGGTCTCTTTTTCGGTCAATTCGACAAAGAAAATAAATGAAAAAGACAAATCAACAAGGGGTTAAAGCATAATAAGATTGTAAAAACATGTAAACGAAGAAAATAAATCTATTGTATGTAAACCAATCGGTAAGGGTGACTACTATTGCATTTAATTTCAAAACTAAGAAATAACACTGAAAATACTTTAAATTATGCCTAAATGTATAAAATATATGTTTTAAATGTAAATAATTTATTAATAATTATTTGTTTTTCGATACCAAAAAATCTGATACTCCAATCCGAAACCGTCGATACTACCGATATCGCCGATACCAATATTCATAGAAATAGTCCAATACCGATTTTGATACCGATACTGTGAACCCTGGTTTTGGTGATAGAGGAGTGCAAGGGAAAATTCTTGCTGCTAAGTATGCCTAGGAAGATAATGTTCCATTTCTAGGCATCTGTCTCGACATGCAAATTACTGTTATCGAGTTTGCTCGTTCTGTTATGAACTTGCATGATGCAAACAGCAAAGTTTGACCCAGAAACAAGAAATACATGTGTTATATTTATGCCGGAGGTAAAGTCTGTTTTTTGCTCTTTCTAATATATAGATAGGTGAATAGATTAACTTGCTTCTGTATTAGAACATGCCTGTCTAAACATCCAACAATCGATGTTCCAACCTTATTCTTTATGACCTAATGTATGTTTGCAGGGTTCTAAGACTCCTATGGAGGGCATAATGCGGCTTGGGTCAAGACCATATTTTCATGTCAAAAACTGTAAATCTGCCAAGTTGTAAGGATAAATAGTTCCTCCAACAAATATCTATTATATCATGCATGAATTTTGTGGTATGGGTTTTTTTGAGTAAGAAGCCTGATTTCTCTTCTCCACCCTTTCTTAGGTATGACAGTGTCAACTATATAAATGAACGACATCGACATAGATATGAGGTCTGTAACATTACTATTTATTGTATCACTGTATGTCTGATTAATTATCAAAGTGTCTCATGTACTTTGGGTTTTCATATAACCATTCCTTGTGATTATGACGTATATCAAATTTTATTTGCAGGTTGTTGGAATATCCTATTGGTATTTTTGTTATGTTGGAATATGTGTTGGAATATCCTATTAGTATATTTGGTATGTTGGAATATGCCATAGGATATTCCTATAGAGAGTTAATGTAATGAGGAGGTCGTAAGGCTATAAATAGCCAAGAGATTATCAATAAGAGATAACAACTATTTCAACATGGTATCAGAGCCACATTTCCATAAATCTAATCCTAGCTGCCACCAAACCTTTTTCCCTCCTCTTTCCTCTCTTCCACAGCATAGGCCCCCTACCTTACGCACAACAGTCCCACCCCCCTCTTTCCTGCTGCTACTGCTGTTGCTGTCGCCACTGCTGCTGCTGTCGCTGTTGCGGCTGCCGCTGCCATGGTACGTACGCACGTCCCTCCCCGCCGTATGCAACAGTGCCATTATTGCCTTGGTTCGGATCATTCCGAAAGAGGACACCGATGTCTAGATCTAATAAAAACAGACATGTTCAGATCTATGAGCGGACGACGAAGATGAGCATAAGTCGTGGAACGGGCGTGATATGATCGGAGAGGAGAAGCATCGATGGAGGAGATCATCAAGAAGCTAGATCCTGCAGATGTTGCGACGTTGATGAAGTTGATAAAGATGTAGTCGGCTGGTGAGAGGCGACACGAACGTCGTCGAAGTTGGAGCTTCCCTCCATCGATCTGAAGCTGAATGGACTAGCCACCTATCTAAATTGGTCACGGCAGGTGAGAAGAACCCTTGCAGGAAAGAACCTGGAGTAGTTCCTGTCGGGCAAAAAGATAAAGCCGGACGAGGGCTCGCGGGATACGACGAGTGGAAGTCCACTCATATGGTAATCTACATCTGGCTTCTCAACTCCTTAGTCCAGTCTATTGTCGCCACAGTAGACGGCATTGAGATAGTGAAGGACGTATAAGAGAAGTTGAGGAGGACATACAATGGCATGGGGAACAACTTACGAGTTTTTCAGATTAAGGGGGAGATTGATGATACCGTTCAAGGAGAAAAAACGGTACAAGAATACGCCACAGAGCAGGAGTGACTGTAGTTGGATTACGATCACTCCTCAGATCGGGCAAGCTGTGAGGACCCAAAGTGTAAGAAGATACATGTATGTCTGTAGGAGAGGACAATAAACTTCCTTAAAGGACTGACTGTAGTATTTTCTCAGAGGACAACCCTACTTCTAGTCTAACCGAAGATCCCTACCCTTGAGGAGGCTATCTCGGCAATGATCCAGGAAGAAACACGCATCAAACTGCAAGCAAGGACAAGTGGCCCTCCTGAAGAGAAGTCAGCACTAGTGGCCACCAGTTTGGACGACACAGGTCCGAAAGGGGAGTATTGGCAGCATAATCGACAGTGCTACAACTGCGGGGAGATGGGCCATCATCTGTATGGTTGCACCAAACCACCTAAGGAGGGAGATTTATGCGGTGGATGCGAGCAATTCGGTGGACGGGGAACCTTCATAGGACGAGGCCGTAGAGGTCGACGAGGCTATCGAACAAACCTACTAGTAGCATAAGGCAATGAAGGAGCTGGTGGTACTTTTACTGAGGAGGACCAGGCACTGATGGGCAAGCTGGAATCATTCAGAAGGAAGCAGAGGGCATTAAACGAGGGAAGCGAGGAGGCTTCTATATCATTATTTGCCATGTATGCCCATCCATCTGAAGGTACTAACGATCCACTTGCTCTTGCATTAATGTATTTCCCTCGACCGTCAGACTGGATAATTGACTCGGGAGCATCTTGACACGTGATGGAGAAGGCTAGTGAGTTCTCCTCCTACACTCACCTACCATCAACAGACAACATTCAAACAGCTGATAGGACATTCCAATAAGTGGTCGATAAGGATACTGTAAATTGTACGAGTTCGGTAAAATTATCCAATATTTTGTATGCTCCTTCTTTTCCAGTTAGTCTTTTGTCCATTAGTTCTATCATCCTTCAACTAAAATGTATTATTTCCTTTGATATTCCTAAGGTGATCTTCCAGAAGAAAAATACGGGACAAATACTTGGGACTGGCACTTGGCATGATGGACTGTGGTACCTGGATCGAGAAGGACTGGATTCAGCATTAGTATCTATGGCGGAAAAGGCATGGATGGAAGGACTGAAGAAGATGAGTGCGAAAGATACATTACGACTCCACCATAGGAGGTTGGGACACTCTTTATTTGGTATTTTAAACAAATTGTACCCTGCAATTTATGAAGAAGTTAATAAAGAGAAACTAGTTTGTGATGCTTGTGAGTTAGGCAAATTTACTAGGAGTTCATATGTGAGTAGTGGTCATAGGAGCTCGTCTGTTTTTGATGTGGTACACTCTGATGTCTGGGGGCCTTGTACTACTCCTATGAATGGTTAAAAATATTTTGTTTCCTTCATAGATTGTTTTTCTGATACTACTTGGATGTATTTGATGAAAAATAAGAGTGAGGTCCCCTCTTATTTTCGGGACCTTCACAAACATGTCCAAACTCAGTACAAGGCAGTGGCGAAGGTACTAAGGCCTGACAATGGAACGGAGTACACCAACAAGACACTTGCGGAATACTTGTCCGCCCAAGAGATACGGCATCAGACCACCTGTGCATATACACCAACACAGAACGAAGTAGCGAAAAGGAAGAACAGACACCTCCTGGAAGTGGCGAAAAGTATCATGATAGACATGAATGTCCCACAGAGTTTATAGGGATATGCAATGTTGACAGCAGCTCAACTGATCAACATGATGCCTTCGAAGGTATTGGGATGGAGGTCTCCATGCGAGATGCTGCAGGAAAACAATAGTGGGATGCTCCCACTAAAGTTGTTTGACTGCATATGCTTCATAAAGAACAGCAGACCGTCGGTAGGAAAGCTTGATCCTCGAACAATCAAGTGTATCTTTGTGGGCTACTCGGGAACTCAGAAGGGCTGCGTATGCTGGAGTCCAATGGAAAAAAGAAAATTTGTAAGTATGGATGTTCACTTCAGAAAACATGAGCCATACTACAGTCAGGAGGAAAACCCAAATATCTCACGTGATACTGCAAGTATGAGGCGAGAGGGGGAGTTATTGGGAAGCATTTCGACTGATCTTGGAGTATGGCTTGGAGGAACAAATAGGGTACATGAAGGTAAAAAGGGACAGGGAGAGGAAATAAGAGGTATTAGGCCCGTAGCTCAGGAGGGATACTTACCTACAGCAGGCGAGAGAAGCAACTTGCAGGACCAGTTCCTACAGTGCCAGTGCTAAGTCCCTTGCCTGTGCCCATCTTGACTCCTGAGACACCTACACCACCACCTTCCCTTCATGTGATATCCTTCCTTCTCCTCCTCCCCAACCATCATCAGTATGGAGGTCCACTCGCAGTAATCCGGAAAAATATCCTGATAGATATGGTTGGGACCTTGCCAAATTTGTCTCATATAATCATATCTCTTCTTCTCATGGAGCTTTTACTGCATCATTAGATAGTGTTACTGTACCTAACAATTGGCAGGTAGCCAAGAATGATCTAATGTGGAAAGCAGCGATGCACGAGGAGTTGGGAGCGCTGGAGAAGAACCGAACTTGGGAGCTGGTGAGACTGCCAGAAGGAAAGAGAGCAGTCGGATGCAAGTGGGTTTTCACTATAAAGTAGAACCCAGATGGACAGGTTGAGCACTACAAAGCTCGACTGGTGGCAAAAGGATACAGTCAGATGTACGGCATCGACTATGACGAGACCTTTGTACCAGTGGCGAAGATGAGTACTGTCAGGACCTTGATCTCTCTGGCAGCCAATGGAGGATGGAAGCTACACCAACTGGATGTGAAGAATGTATTTCTTTATGGGGATCTAGTGGAGGAAGTGTACACGGAGATACCACCAGGATTCGGTACCAATCAGATAGAAGGCAAGGTCTGCAGGCTGAAGAAGTCCATCTATGGACTGAAGCAGTCTTCTCGAGCGTGGTTTGACAGGTTCAGGAGAGCAATGATAGGGATGGAATATCAGCAGATCAATGCTGATCATACTATGTTCTTCAGACGAAGTGGAGGCCACATCACCATGCTTGCGGTGTATATGGATGATATAATTATCACAGACGATGATGAGCAGAAGATCGTCAAACTCAAGGGAAAGCTTGGCAAGGAGTTCGAGGTGAAGGATCTTGGCCCTCTTTGATACTTCCTTGGGATTATGATTGCTTGAGATACAGAGGGAATTGTTCTTTCTCAGAGGAAGTACGCACTGGACCTGCTTACAGAAATAGGGATGATGGGATAGATATCAGAGATAGGTGGGCAAGTTGATCTACTTGAGCCACACTCGACCTGATATCAGCTTTACGGTCAGTGTAGTGAGATGCTACATGCATGACCCCCAAAAGGGTCATATGGACGCAGTGTACCAGATTCTGAGGTACTTGAAGGAAGGCCCCGGGAAGGGACTAATTTTCAGAAAGAATAATCATGTGAGCATCGAGGGCTATTATGATTCTGACTGGGGTAGCTGTGCTGACGACAGAAGATCCACCTTGGGATACTGCATATTTGTAGGAGACAACTTGGTCTCTTAGAGGAGTAAGAAGCAGTCAGTGGTAGCCAGATCAACAGCTGAAGCAGAGTATAGAGCTATGGCCTTGGGAGTCATAGAGCTATTGTGGTTGAAGAATATGCTGATGGAGCTGAAGCTGGACCAGGGAGCCAAGATAAAGCTATGGTGTGACAACCAGTCAGCTAGCTATTTGTATTACCAACAATCTAGTACAGCATGACAGGACCAAGGATATCGAGATTGACAGATTCTTCATCAAAGAAAAGCTGGATAGTGGACTACTAGAGCTGGGCTATGTTCCAACCAAAGATCAGGTAGCAGACGGACTGACCAAGGGGCTTAGCTCTGTCAACATGATGAGAGGATGTGATAAGATCGGCTTAGTGAATATCTTTCGTCCATCTTGAGGGGGAGTGTTGGAATATCTTATTCGTATTTTTGGTATGTTGGAATATTTATTGGAATATCCTATTAGTATATTTGGTATGTTGGAATATGCCATAGGATATTCCTATAAAGAGTTAATATAATGAGAAGGTTGTCAGGCTATAAATATCCAAGAGATTATCAATAAGAGATAACAACTATTTCAACACCGGTAAATCCTGATATGGTTCCGAAACTTTAAAGTGCTAGTCTCTCATTTATTGGTAAAGATAAAAGAGGAAGATGCGTGGAGGTAGGCCTGTGACACCATATTATTTATATTTTGCTTATCTTTTATTTTTCCAATTATTGATGATCTCGTCTCTCACAATATTTTTGATTCAGATACTCGACCTTTCTACTCACCCCCTTTGATGCTGACGTCGGCGACTCTTCGATTTCTAAAAAAGTTGTCTGCTCAGTCCTTAAGACATACACCGCTGTCACTTAGCATTAAATGCTTGATAGAAGATTAGCTTAGGTGGGCGTATCAGTCATACAGCGCATGGGGCTGACGAGCGCATCGGCTGCGTGGTGCATTTTCTTTGGTCAGCTTTGTTAAGCCTTTCGAGGCTCGAATTGATGACTCTTTGACTTAGCTGAGTTTGAGGTGGCAGATTCATCGCCATTAATGCTAGCTTAATCGCATTAAGTTTGGGGAGAACTTCTACTTGGCGCATGGGTTTGATTGCCCTGGCCTATAAATAGCATCATTTATGGAGAGAAGTTCTCATTTTCCCTAATTTTTTCTGTGAGAATGAACTTGATCGGTCCTCCTCCGTGGCGAGTTAGCACGCTGTGGTTTATGGATCTCTTCGCTCAAAGAAACTTTGATCTTGACGATGAACTCCTTGAGAAGACTGTGATGTACCCATAAAGCTATGGACAGAACAGTTCGTGCTCGTGCCCTTTGTCGACAGTGTTCTTCTATGTGACGACGTTGGGTGCCTGTTGTATACATAGATCGGGGTCTTCGTGCCCCGACTTTCGTTATGCTGGAAGATCCACAGGGTTTGGATTGATTGTCAACCCGCGTTCTACTCAATAAATGCTTCATTAGCCGAAGCACTCGTGCGTTTGACGAGGAAGTGATTCACTCTGATTAGGAAGGGTGATGCGCCTGAACTGAGGCGCCAGAGTGATGCGTCTAGATTGAGGCGTTGGAGTGATGTGCCTAGCTGTAGAGTTTAGACTAAGCTCTTAGTAGATTTTGTAAAATGGAAAAGCCATGTAACAAATTTTCATATAAATAAAAATCCTTTTTCCATGTGGCCCCCCTTTTTTATCCTTGTTGTCTTTGAACGATGCGCTGACATTTGTCTTGTGTTTTCGGCGCATGATATTTGTGGCACATAGAAACTTTGGTCTTCGGATGCGCCTGAAATTCTATATTTCTATAAGACCCCTTTCAAAGTTTTCAAAACTTTAGACAAGTTTTGGAATACTTTGAACATGAAGCATGGGTAGTAGAGGATTTGGGTGCATGCCTTGTCTAGGCGCATGGCCATTCCGTGCATAGACATATCGGCGTATATTCTTCCTGATTTAAATGAAGAGATGAAGCCTCGATTTGTGAGTGATTAATGATAATCTTTTTGGAAGATTTGCAGCCATCAGTTTCATGAAACCCAAAGCGTTGGTTGCTTATGTCACGCCTCATCAAATTACACGCAGCCCAAGCCTATAAATAGGTGTCTGGGTGAGAGAAAAACTTTTTCTACCCTCTTCTTCTTCTTCTTCTTCTTTTTCTTCTTCTTCTTCTTCTTCTTCTTCTTTTTCCTCCTTAGAGTACTTGATTTCTAGAAATAGCTTTATGAAATGTCCCCCAAGACTCCTCGTGGTGCTGCTGGCCGAGGCAGAGGCAAAGGTAAGAGGCCTGTTGAGGCCGACGTCGAGGAGCCCCAAGTCGCCGCCACGACGCACGCCGACGTGCGACCTCAAGTTATCGGTGGGTGGTCTGCTATTTGACCACTCTCTTTGTCATATGGGTCTGGACTTCAATGAGGAGATTGTCAACCCTGCTAAGGCTGTAATCATGTTGGACCAGCCACCAGAAAGAATGACGTTGATTCGAGATCAGCCCTTTTCTTTCCTCCAATCCATGATGGAGAGCGGCAAGATCAATGATGCCAACCTATTCGACTACTCTCTTTGGGGATCGCCTGGCTTTCTATGAAGCGAAGGTGTTGAAGATCAAAGAGGATTAGTTCTTCAGGACGAAGGACCTCAACATGTATGCATCGAAGATAGAGCATCAATTGCCTCTGACCGCCTTTATTAGCCTTGCTTCGAAGAGGATGATGCAATAGGAGCTTACCCCAACTAAGGGAGGGGCAGTTGCGGGATCCATCCGGATTGACTCCGCCTCTAACCATAAGGATACTTTTACTTTTGCATGAGGCGGAACCTCTTACTTCCTGTGCGTTCTTTGTCCTGGAAGTATATACAGCGATGTTCCCCCACAAACTTTTGCTTTCAGTGCCTCAACATTTGTCAATCGTATGTTGGCGAGCCAAGATTTCATACCCGAAAGGGGAATTTCGGGTCGAAGGTTGGTGTCACTATATGCCAAAATGGGACGACCTGACATTTTGGGTTTTGACGAAGTACAAAAATGAGATCAGGGAGATTGGCTTGACTTCTGCCATCCGAGCTATCCAGGCTGGCATAGACATAATCTGGCCCATGTTTCTGGCCCTGATGGAGCTATACAATTCTCAAATCGGGACTTTATATACGCCCATAGGGGAATTAGGATTTGCACTTCATGACATGTTTAAGGTCTCGAAGCTCCCTTGGGGGACTGAGCCATATAAATAGTATTTTCCAACGAACGAGGAGCTCTCCGCTTTGGAAGAGAAGAATCCAAAAATGATAGCATTTTTTAAAGAAGTGGCGAGACACCATTATTTGAATCAGTGGAGGGATAAGACTAAGGCACAACCTTACGTGACTGCTTGGAGAGATTACGCCATCTCTCAAGACGAGAGCGATCCTGTAACATTTGGGTTCCTAAAATTTATCTTCTATTTTGGAGATTTTTTTTTATATTTTATTTTAGTTAGAATCAATTATTAACTAGGATATTGATTTGGGATCGTAAGATTTTTGCCTAAGCCTATAGGACAGGTATAAGGAAATTAGGTCGTTTATGGTCTCTGGGGCCCCTAGATAGTCCCTAGTATATTATTTCACCATTTTAGAATTTTCAAGATTTTATAAAGATTTTTTAGATAATTTTATATATGATTTTATTATTTTCCTAAGCTTCTATGATTACTGTAAGAGCACCCGAGGGTAGTTATGTAGCCAAAGAATTTATTTGGGCTCTAGAACCTTTAAAATATTTTCTACATTTTTTTAGGAATTTTTTGGGATTTATTTGGAATTTTTAGGATTTTTCTTGATTTTTATTTAATTTTTTGAATATTAAAAACCATATTTTCAATCAATTACCCAGTCAGCCACGGGGAGGGGGGGCACCCATCAGCCGCCGAAGCAGGGAGGGGCAGGCCCACCCGTCAGCGTCTGGGTGAGCTCCACGTGGGTTTCCTTATTTGGAAGCCGAGCTCAAACGGCTGAGCTGGCTCAGCCAAGCCGCGTGGGCTTTGGGCCGTAGGATCTTGGCGGAAGTGATAAGATGGCGACACGTGTCCTCCTTAGCCGCGGCTTAACAGCCCACCGACACTCTCTCTTTCTATATATATATTAGTATATATTAGGTTTCCGAAAACCTTATATTATTTTCAGCAGTTTTTTGTGGGAGAGTTCGGTAGAGTTCTTCGACTTCGCGGAGGGTTTTTCGTTGATCTAGAAGTCCGTTGTGTGCGCCATTTTTTTATTAGAAGCGTATTGAGGTTAGATTTATGAATATATATTTTGTTTTCTGGAATTTTGATCTCGAATTTCTGAATAATTATTTGAGTATCGGTTGTCCAAAAATCAACACGTCGCACGGTTTTCGAGATTCCGAGTGATCCCGAACTCCATTTTGCGATCCGTTTGAAGTTTTGGAGAGCTGACATCGAGATCTACAACATATAATTTTTCCAGAAATTCATAGTTTTATCTAGTATTTTATTTTGTTCATAGAAGTCAGATTTGGTCAACGGTTCATCGATTTGGTCATGGTTAGCCATAATGGCGATAACTTTTGACCAAATCGTGATTTTACGGCACGGTCGATTCCAGTGCACTCATGGTGCTGAAATCTACCATGTTGCACACTCAAACTTTTGAATTCATAATGTTTGACTAGTTAGTCAACAATATGTCTCGGTTTGCGTACCACGAGTCCCGAATTTGGAACCGTGATTTTTCTTGGCCAAATATTTGTGTTTAGATTGTTATTTCAGAATTAAATAGGTTAAAATAGGATTTTAGATGATTTACTCTAGAATTAAAATAGTATTAGTTAATTTAACCTATTAGCCACTTTCTAGGATTTGTAGAGTGGGAATCGTTGATCTAACTTGTGATTGTTTTTGTGTCGGGGTAGATCGGGCTACGACGTCTTGACTTGTGACTTTATCATCTATCGGAGCAGGCAAGTATCACTATGACCTATGTTTCCTTTATTTTATACTGCATGTATCTTTGTGTCGTCTTTTCACTATTACTCCCTTATGGTTCATGGTTGTCATTGTTCATGATTACTATTGTGCACGAGAGTTAGAATCAGTTGGATATACATTGTCACGACCCGCTCCCGAATAATCGGATACGAGTCGGACACGTCCATCCTTCGTCGATGGACACGACGAAGTAAGCTGTACAATACTAAGAAAAACTCTGAGTCACAATGTAATGTAAACATCCACAGCTTTTATATATAACGTTCCCAGAAAAATTACCAATATCCATCAAGTCATTTAGTACAAAGTCATTCGGAGACAAATTCGGTCAAGTAAATATACAATGATGAAATCATAAAAAAAATACAATCTCCAGAAAATAAATAAAATAAAAGCTGTAATATCCAATGCAATCACATGCTCCATGTAGCCTCAAGCTCACCTACAACGTATCCAGTCAGGAAAAGAGCAAAGTACAACCCCGACAAGAACAATATACAATGTAATATGTAGTATAGAATACAAGGTCAAACTAGAATACCAGAACTGGAAATGAAACTACGGTACCAGAAATGAAATGTAAAACTGCAGTCAATGGACGCGACAATCAATATACAAGACAATGAACACGGTTATCAATGAATCAAGATAATGAACACGACAATCAATATACAAGTGTGACAATTTTAAAATATTAAACTAATATGTGACCGGCTAAGGAACACAATCAATCAATGAGTCAATCAATTCTACAAGATCCGGCTTCATCGTACGTGAAGTGTACGATTAGGCTATCCAAAATACCTTTGTTGGGTGTGGTCACACAAAAGCTAATATTTCCCCAATTCTCGCAATAAACAATGACTCATAATACAATGAACAAGGTACAAGGCAATCGTATATATCTCGTGTCCGATATGAGAACATGACACATGAATGTAAGACAGAAAATACAAAGTATAAGTCGAGTCGGTGTACTTACCTCGCGTTGGAAGCACGGGAGTAGTACTGCATGGATGTAATGGATCACCTGGTAGCTGTACAATTTGTTAGGTTTGAAATAATGATCATTAGCTAACTAGATCACTAACTAGCTAATGAAAATATTCTAGCTAATAATATTTAGAAAATATTTATATAAATACTGGTGAAAACACATTTTAATTATTTTTAGAAAATATTAGAACATTTTGCTAGAAATAATAATTATAACTCTATAAGGTTTTTAGAAATATTTTCACTAGCAAAATAAATGTTTTTAGAAGTAGAAATATTTGGCAATTATAAATTTTATTAGAAAAAGAACTTTAATGCTATTTTAGATTTGTAATACATTTGAAGTAGAAAGTAGACATTTAAACAAGAATATATATATATATATATATATATATATATATATATATATATATATATATTATTTATATATATATATATATATATATATATATATATATATATATATATATATATATATATATATATATATATATATATATATATATATATATATATATATACATATACATATTTAGTAGTCTCAGTTTAGAAATGCATTATCATAACCAGTGTTTATAATCAATACTATAGTTCTTGCAATAATACAGTAAAATAATACATATAATTCATCCATAAACTAATTACCATATACTAGCTAAATAATATATGCTAAATAAATAAAAAGTTTAATAGCTATGTTCAACTAATTTAAACCACATATTTCTATTGAGGACTAATATTTTAACAATATCATAATGCTAACTAACAATTTAATTAGGAGAAATAATAACCACATTAATAACAATAATATCATAAACTAACCCATACTACTCTAGCCCACAACCATCTCAAAACTCCCTTAATATTTTAATAACTGACAGCCCAACTTCTATCACTAATAGCCCATCTAACTCAGACCCTAACTATATTACTGCTGCAGTGATAATCAACAGAACAACCCACACTACATTTCATGATCCGAGCCCAACTAGCCCAAGATTCAAGCCCAATATTTCTTAACCAACCCGGCCCCATAATTCTTCTGCCCACTTTCTTCTCGTGAGTCCAACTGGCCCAGCCCAGTATTTAAGTCCAGCTCCTATTTATACGGTTAAAATCAATAAATCCCAACAGCGGTTGGACTAGAGCCCAACTAAATAGCCCATCTAACTCAGCTTTCAGAGCCGGCTCACATCTAAACAAACCCTAACATATAACCCTTCTTTCTCTCCCCTCTCTCATTCTAACACAGCCGACAACAAAAATCCTATTCCCTTCACTTTCGTCTTCTTCCTCTGTCCACTCTCATTCTAACACAGCCGACAACAAAAATCCCATTCCCTTCACTTTCTTCTTCTTCCTCTATCCACTATCATTCTTCTTATTTTTTCAACCGACCGATCAAAAACCACTCTCTTCTTCTTTCCAGAGTAACCCTAACCCTAAGATTCTCCTTCTACTTCTTCTTCTTCTTCTTCTTCTTCTTCTTCTTCTTCTTCTTCTGTCTATGAACCCTATTCTCTACTACATAGGACTACTCGAAACCACTCTACACTCCCAAATACAAAACCCTAGTTCCCCAAATCAACCTAAAGAACACGAGGAGGATGGAGATCTAGTGGATCGAGGCAGGAAACTCACCTTAGCGGCGGGGATGTCGATCCCGAAGTCAGATCTGAACGGCAATGACGGCGAGAACTCCTCGGCAGGCAGGAATGTGCAGATCTGGAGCAGCTCTTAGTCCGGCTTCACGACGAAGGATGACTGGCTCCGATGAGGTCCGTAGTATGGTGGAGTAGATCCGGCAGCGACTCGCAGTGGCTCGGCGGAGCCCGAGAACTTCAGATCTGGGCCAGATCTGAAGGAACGGCGGCGCGGCTTCGTCGACTCGGATGATGATCCTCGGGGTTCGGCGGAGTGAAGGAACTCCGGCGACGGTGGCCTGATGTCAAAGCGACGGCGGTGCGGTCTCCAAGGCAGCTTCACGTGGATCGAAGGGGCAGCTCGGCACACGAGGACAGCGGCTCATCCTTCGAAGGGTCGCACGCAAGCTTCGAGGAGCGTACGGTCTTCGAGATTGGCACTGCAGTCGAGGTGCTGCGCAATCGAGGCGGTGGTGAGCAGTCGACGGTCGGCTACGATCGAGGCGGTGGCGCACAGAGGAGGAAGGCGACGGTGTCGGTGGTGCTGACTCCGACGAGGGCCACGACGGAGCGCGACGTCGATCGGTGGTCCTCGACCGAGAGGCCATAGGAGAGAGAGTGAAGAGAGAGAGAAAGAGTGTCAGAATGTATTAGAATGTGTGTAATAATATAATATTATTTATAGTAAAATAATGTGTGTGCCCAGTAGGGACAGTGGCAATGTAGTAATCAGGGATAGATCTGAGGGTTTTCTATAGTGGCAGTGTAGGTAATTATAACCAGATCTGGGGTGTTTTTAGAAAAATCAATAACAGCTTTTCAAATTCAAAAAAAAAACAAACAGATTTTTAAATTCAATAGTTTTCAACAGATTTTCAAAAATTCAAAAACAGTTTCAAAACAGCTTTCGAAAATTCAAATATTTTCTCCAACAATTTTCAAAAGATTCTATTATAAACTCCAACCGATTATTGAAACTAACTACAAAATTAGTTAATAAATCCTCATCACTAATCACTGTAATTAGTTTAATTAAGCAACAAAATATTAGGATTAATAATACAATAATTCAAAATTGATAGTATTCTCTGCTTTCATCCAGCAGCAGGAAAATTGGATTTTATCATTTTATCCAAAATCAATAATAAATAATCACTAGATTAAGTAAATCAAGATTTCGAAGATAAATCTATAATTGAAAAGCGTTTGACTAATCAAATTTAATATAATACAATTACTTAAGATTAAACAAAAAAAGAAATTCTTTTTAGAGAAACTCAATAATTTAAAAATACACGAAAATGGACTTAGGAAGTTACAAATCTACCCACCTTACAAAAATTTCGTCCTCGAAATTTTAAAGGTTTTGTAGTGTATAAAATCAAACAAAATTTATTAAAGACAACAAGAAAACTAATGATTTATTTATGGAGTAAAATAACAAGGACTGACAAGTAGTCACTAGACAATATGAAAATAGTAAATGCAAGAAAAAATCAGAGACATGCCTCAATATAGGCACTACAAAGAAATATAGGTACTACAAGCAAGGTAAGGAAAATAACGGTCCATCTGGCTGCGCTCCCGCAACTACTGATCCTCAAAGACAAGGTTCTCCTGCTGCTGCTCTGGTGCTGGTCCCTGACGAGTGAAAGCTGCTGGGCAATCTCTCACTTTGTGAGTGGGAGATCCACAAACCAAGCACTGCCCTAACTTCTTACGGCATTCCTTGACACGGTGTCCCGGTCTCTTGCAGTATGTGCAATAAAAATATATCAGAGTCTGAATTTGTCCCTGCTGCCCCGGCGATGTCGGAGCTCGAACATGAGGATGATGCTGATGCTGGATGTCGGTTCGCTTCGGTGGACCCTGGGAACTGCTGGTGCCAATATCTCGGTCCCGCTTAAGCTTCGGGTCCATCTCCTTCTCCACTCCCTGAGCAACTTTAAGGATGCTCGCATAGGTAGTGGCCTGGCTGATAGCCACTGCATGCCACAGTTCTCTGGTGAGGCCCTTCTTAAACTTCCAGGCCCTCTCCTGCGGTGTGCTGATTAGATTCTCTGTGAACCTGCTGAGTCGGGTAAACTCTGATGTATACTGTGCCACAGTCATACTCCCCTGCTGCAATGCCTCAAACTGCATCCTAAGCTCGTCCAGCTCCACATCCGGGAAGAACTTCTCCTGGAACAGCAGTTTGAAATCCTTTCATAGAACTTGGGGATCAGCCAATTGAGGCTCCTCTCTGTACCAATCTCTAGCAATGTCGAAAAGTCGCATGCTCGCAACTTTGACCTTTAGATCATCCGGGATCCAAGCCATCTTCAATGCCCACTCAGCATTTTCTAGCCACTCCTCCGTGTAGACTATCCCCTTTTGGCCCCAAAAATCCATCGGACAGAGGTTCTGATAGTCCTTGGCGGTCCCTGGCCTCGGCGCTGCTGGCGCTGGTGGTGCCGGCGATGCTGGCGGAGCTGGCTCCGTAACTCGGAGCACGTCCATGTTCGTCGTCCGGACCTGCGTGGCCTGGTGGTTCTGCACTTCCATGAACTGCTGAAACATGACCATCATCTGCGTGCCATCGAATGTCATCGTTGGAGGAAGCGACTGAGGTGAAGACGGTTGCTCCTGCGCATCGGGAACAGGCTGCTCGCTAGTCCCAGCGTTCGTCGTGGCGACCGTCCTGTAACAGAAAAATAAACCGTTGATTGCTATATCCTAGAAAAATCATAAACTACCCTAAAAATCATAAGTAAAATAAAATTTCAAAATTTAAATATCAATAACCATAACCATAAACCATTTTCCCGCGGTTCCTATACTGTGATGAGTTTTCCTTAGCTTTCGCTGGTCCCCAAATAACACTTTATTGCCTAAGTGTCATTAGGATAGACCTACATGGGCCACCACAAAAATATGTCACGACCCGCTCCCGAATAATCGGATACAAGTCGGACACGCCCAGCCTTCGTCGATGGACATGACAAAGTAAGATGTACAATACTAAAGAAAACTCCGAGTCACAATGTAATGTAAACATCCACAGCTTCTATATATAACGTTCCCAGAAAAATCACCAATATCCATCAAATCATTTAGTACAAAGTCATCCGGAGACAAATCCGGTCAAGTAAATATACAATGATGAAATCATAAAAAATACAATCTCCAGAAAATAAATAAAATAAAAGCTGCAATATCCAACGCAATCACATGCTCCATGTGGCCTCAAGCTCACCTGCAACGTATCCTGTCAGAAAAAGAGCAAAGTAAAATATCGACAAGAACAATATACAATGTAATCTGTAGTACAGAATACAAGGTGAAACTAGAATACCAGAACTGGAAATAAAACTACGATACCAGAAATGAAATGTAAAACTGCAGTCAATGGACACGACAACCAATATGCAAGACAATGGACACGGCTATCAATGAATCAAGACAATGAACACGACAATCAATATGCAAGTGTGACAATTTTGAAATATTAAACTAATGTCTGACCGGCTAAGGAACACAATCAATCAATGAGTCAATCAATTCTACAAGATTCGGCTTCATCGTACGTGAAGTGTACGATTAGGCTATCCACAATACCTATGTTGGGTGTGGTCACACAAAAGCTAATATTTTCCCCAATCCCCGTAATAACAATGACTCACAATACAATGAACAAGGTACAAGGCAATCGTGTCTATCTCGTGTCCGATATGAGAACATGGCAAATGAATGTAAGACAGAAAATACAAAGTACAAGTCGAGTCGGTGTACTTGCCTCGCCTTGGAAGCACGAGAGTAGTACTGTATGGATGTAATAGATCACCTAGTAGTTGTACAATTTGTCAGGTCTGAAATAATGATCATTAGCTAACTAGATCACTAACTAGCTAATAAAAATATTCTAGCTAATAATATTTAGAAAATATTTATATAAATTCTAGTGAAAACACATTTTAATTATTTTTAGAAAATATTAGAACATTTTGCTAGAAATGATAATTATAACTCTATAAGGTTTTCAGAAATATTTTCACTAGCAAAATAAACGTTTTTAGAAGTAGAAATATTTAGCAATTATAAATTTTATTAGAAAAGAACTTTAATGCTATTTTAGATTTGTAATACATTTGAAGTAGAAAGTAGACATTTAAACAAGAATATTTATATTCAAAGCATTTGTAATTAATTCTATACTTTTTAAACTATATATATATATATATATATATATATATATATATATATATATATATATATATATATATATATATATATATATATATATATATATATATATATAATAGAAAACTTAGATGGTGAAACTTTTGAATTCCGAAAATACCCTAACATAATTATACTAATTAAAAATAGTTCATTAACTTTAATGAGGACAACTTAGTAATTAGGAAGACTACTCTTTGGTCTTCCAAAAGAGTCTTCCTAAACTAATAAGAAATGTTAAAATACGTGCAAGGCATGTGTACATATGCTAGTATATATATATTATATATTATATATATATAATATATATAATATATATATATATATATATATAATAGACGGACAACTTAGTATTAGGAAGACTACTCTTTGGTCTTCCTAAAGAGTCTTCCTAAACTAATTAAGAAATGTTAAAATACATGCAAGGCATGTGTACATATGCTAGTATATATATATATATATATATATATATATATATATATATATATATATATATATATTATATATATATATATATATATCATATATATATATCATATTTATAAAAAAAAAAAAAAAATAATATAATATATATATAATATATATACTATATATACATATTTAATAATCTCAGTTTGAAATGCATTATCATAACCACTATTTATAATCAGTACTATAGTTTCTGTAATAATACAGTAAAATAATACATATAATTCATCCATAAACTAATTACCATATACTAGCTAAATAATATATGCTAAATAAATAAAAAGTTTAATAGCTATGTTCAACTAATTTAAACCATATATTTCTACTGAGGACTAATATTTTAACAATATCGTAATGCTAACTAACAATTTAATTAGGTGAAATAATAACCACATTAATAACAATAATATCATAAACTAACCCATACTACTCTAGCCCACAACCATCTCAAAACTCCCTTAATATTTTAATAACTGACAGCCCAACTTCTATCACTAATAGCCCATCTAACTCAGACCCTAACTCTATTACTGCTGCAGTGATAATCAACAGAACAACCCAAACTATATTTCATGATCCGAGCCCAACTGGCCTATGATTCAGGCCCAATATTGCTTAACCAACCCGCCCCAAAATTCTTCTGCCCACTTTCTTCTCGTGAGCCCAACTGGCCCAGCCCAGTATTTAAGCCCAGCTCCTATTTATACGGTAAATCACTAAATCCCAACAGCTGTTGGACTAGAGCCCTAACTAAATAGCCCATCTAACTCAGTTTCCAGACCCGACCCACATCTAAACAAACCCTAACAAATAACCCTTCCTTCTCTCTCCTCTCTCATTCTAACACAGCCGACAACAAAAATCCCATTCCCTTCATTTTCGCCTTCTTTCTCTGTCCACTCTCATTCTAACACAGCCGACAATAAAAATCCTATTCCCTTCACTTTCGTCTTCTTCCTCTGTCCACTCTCATTCTTCTCATTTCTTCAGCCGACCATGTCACGCCCCAGAACCAGAATACTGGAGAGCGGGGGCGTACATAGCCAGCTACGTATATTGAAATAGAATACATCTCAACTACACGATCACGGCTGTCTAGATATGAGGGTTTACTACAAGCCAACGGTCTCTTATGTCAAGCCTATTGTCTCAATCTCAAGCAAGTAATATGATCACAAGATGTTTGACCACCAAATATACAATAAAAGGCCCCAAATATTATATATCAGCTGATCATGAAGCTAGTCGTACAAAATGCTAGGACTAACAAGAGTTAAGTCATACATGATCAACCATAGGATTTGTCAATCATGTTTACAGCCCGTAGGCAGACAGTAAGTAAAGTGCATCGAGCTAACAGGTGCTCGTCGGCTAAACGCCTCAAAAGAATAACTTTACAATAGAGTGAGCAAAACAAAATAGAAAATCCACTCGTAGCCCGGGTTCCTTCTAGTCGCCACCATCGGACTAGAGGTTCGAAAGATCCTCGGGAGCTGCTCCGAAATCTGGCCACACAAAACCAGCTGGGTCAAACCCCAGAAAGAGCAAATGCCACAAAGGAGGCCACGAAATAAGAACAAAAGCCAGCATATCAGAACATAAGAAAAGAAATGGAAGAAGGTACAAGTAATAAAGAGTGCAACAGGATAATAAACGACTAGTGATGTGGGACCATTCCGGGAGCCAGGTTACAACCCTTAAACCAGACAAGGACCGAGGTTGGAACCATTCGCCTGAACAGCACTCTGTATCTACCCATTTATTGTTAGAGATAAGTAAAACAAGCATGTACAAGAGTTCCAGGTACAGGGGCTAGACATGACTTAGACAAGGCTGGACTCCATCCATTTATAATGCGGCCAAGCAATTACTACGGCTTACTACTTAACTAACTAGGGTTATCACAAGCCTTAATTACTAACAAGATGTAATGAGAATTTTCCAGTCCCAAGCCCTGCAGACCATCCAGTTATCCTTTCGCGGGTTGAGAGTATGGTTGGGTACATCGCCCCGGAGACGATATACCCTTAGGTGACTTAGAGGGTGCAACACATGACAGTGCGCTGGAAATGTGCTCTACTCGTCGGCAAGCTACAAGTCCAATTAAGAGCGTCCAGATAACGAGATTGCCTGTGACTGGAAATTTTCTATGAACTATAGTTTGATCTAGTCATTAGCCTAATCCATATTCAGTATGAATCCCTGACCGTGGGAACCAGGGAGTCACGTCCTAGACATGATGCAAGACAAGACAAGATTGCACAAGCAAGCAAGCAGGAACACCCACGGTGTCAAGTTGATTATACGAGTCAAGTTAGCCGTCGCAACAGCATCAAGATAAATCATGTCAGGGTACTTGTCAGGAGTGCGCCACGACGGGCCACTATCATGTCAGGTTGGTCATGTCAGGAGTGTACCACTACGGGTCACTGTCGTGTTATGCTAGTTCCTTGTCATACCATGCCATGTACAATAGTCATTCCAAACATATTAAGTAAAATCAAGTTCATGACAAAAGGCGTAAGGATATAAAATGGACGTAAAATATCTAATAAAATATCAATATACAGGGCTATAGAAGAGCCAAGCTTAAGGAAAAATAAAACCAATTCTCCATGATTGGACAGATTGTGCAAGGGTCCCTGGGGTCGGGTTGCACAGGAGTCAAGTGCGCCAGGGGCCAACTGCGCAGGAGTGAGCTGCGCAGAAGTCGGCTTGCGCTGAGTTGGTTGGCGCAGGGGTCAGATTGCGTATGAGTGAAGTGCGCGGGAATGGATAGCGCATGAGTCAGATTGTATGAGTGAAGTGCGCGAGGATAGATGGTGCATGAGTCAGATTGCGCATGAGTGAAGTGCGCGGGGATGGATGGCGCATGAGTCAGATTGCGCATGAGCGGACTGCGCATGAGCAGACTGAGCAAGAGTGAAGTACGCGGGGATGGATGGCGCATGAGTCAGATTGCACATGAGCGGACTGCGCATGAGCAGACTGCGCAAGAGTCCCTACGTGCTGGGGTTGAGCGCAGTTCACCATGGGACAAGCTACACGGTCGGCACTGCGCTAAAGAGCGCAGGCCGAGAGGAGGATGCGCAGTCCAGCACTGCGCTAAAGAGCGCAGGCTGCAGTCTGCTACTCCCGGCCGAGAGGAACTCTTCAAGAACACCAAAGTTCAAATCTTCATATCATGGTCAAATCAAAACCAAATCTAGATTTCCAAGGGTCTAACTTGAGTAAAATTGAATTATCTTCCACATGGAAGCATCAAAACCCACAAAAATCCAACCAAAATAGATCAAAACCATGTAAATCCAAAAATAGTTAAAATCTAGATCTAGAACAATGGAGACTCCAAATCATAAAATGTCAAGCACTAATGTTGATCATCATGGCCTAATCTAGCTAATGAACAAATAAAATGTGGTTCTCATGTGGTGGCAAGGTGCACTTGCCTATGGGTGATGGTGTTGTGTAGAGGAAGAGGAAGAAAAATTAATGGAGGAAAGTAATGAAGAGAGAGTGTTAGGTGGGGATTTTAATGGTGGAGGATAAGTTGAGTGTAGGGTAGAGGTTAGCTAAGGTGCTCCAATGTAAAATAAACCAAACCAAACCAAACCAACCTTCTCCACAACATAAAACCAAGCCAGGTAAAACCCAATTACGAGAAATCCAAAATTCGCAAGTCAAGTCAATTACAAGTACAGGCCAAATCCGAGAAAATAAAATATAGGTCCGAAATACGTATACGCCTGATAAAATACGTATTCCGAATATGGGTGTTACAGACCGATCAAAAACTACTCTCTTCTTCTTCCCAGAGTAACCCTAACCCTAAGCTTCTCCTTCTTCTTCTTCTTCTTCTGCCTACGAACCCTATTCTTTACTATACATGACCACTCGAAACCACTCCACACTCCTACAAAACCCTAGTTCCCTAAATCAACCTAAAGAACACGAGGAGGATGGAGATCTAGTAGATCGAGGCGGGAAACTCACCTTGGCGGCGGGGATGTCGATCCCGAAGTCAGATCTGAGCGACAATGACGGCGAGAACTCCTCGGTAGGCGGGGATGTGCAGATCTGGAGCAGCTCTGAGTCCGACTTCATGACGAAGGATGGCTGGCTCCGATGAAGTCCGTAGCATGGTGGAGTAGATCCGGCAGCGACTCGCAGTGGCTCGGCGGAGCTCGAGAACTTCAGATCTGGGCCAGATCTGAAGGAACGGCGGTACGGCTTCGTCGACTCGGATGATGATCCTCGGGGTTCGGCGGAGTGAAGGAACTCTGGCGACGGTGGCTTGATGTCAAAACGACGGCAGCACGGTCTCCAAGGCGGCTTCTCGTGGATCGAAGGGGCAACTCGGCACACGAGGACATCGGCTCGTCCTTTGAAGGGTCGCACGCGAGCTTCGAGGAGCGCACGGTCTTCGAGACTGGCACTGCAGTCGAGGTACTGCACAATCGAGGGGGTGGTGAGCAGTCGACGGTCGGCTACGATCGAGGCGGTGGCGCACAGAGGAGGAAGGCGACGGTGCTCGGTGGTGCTGACTCCGGCGTGGGTCATGGCGGAGCGTGATGGCGATCGGTGGTCCTCGGCCGAGAGGCCGGGAGAGAGAGTGAAGAGAGAGAGAAAGAGTGTCAGAATATTGTCATAATGTATTAGAATGTGTGTAATAATATATTATTTATAGTAAAATAATGTATATGTCCAGTAGGGACAGTGGCAATATAGTAATTAGTGATAGATCTGAGGGTTTTCTAAAGTGGCAGTGTAGGTAATTATAACCATATCTGGGGTGTTTTTAGAAAAATCAATAACAGCTTTTCAAATTAAAAAAAAAACAAACAGATTTTCAAATTCAATAGTTTTCAACAGATTTTCAAAAATCAAAAATTCAAAAACAGTTTCAAAACAGCTTTCGAAAATTCAAATATTTTCTCCAACAATTTTTAAAAGATTCTACTATAAACTCCAACAGATTATTAAAACTAACTACAAAATTAGTTAATAAATCCTCATCACTAATCACTGTAATTAGTTTAATTAAGCAACAAAATTTTAGGATTAATAATGCAATAATTCGAAATTGATAGTATTCTCTGCTTTCATCCAGCAACAGAAAATAGGATTTTATCATTTTATCCAAAATCAATAATAATTAATCACTAGATTAAGTAAATCAAGATTTCTAAAATAAATCTAAAATTGAAAAGCGTTTGACTAATCAAATTTAATATAATATATTTACTTAAGATTAAACAAAAAAATTCTTTTTAGAGAAACTCAATAATTTAAAATACACGAAAATGGACTTAGAAAGTTACAAATCTATCCACCTTACAAAAATTTTGTCCTCAAAATTTCAAGGGTTTTATAGTGTATAAAATCAAACAAAATTTATTAAAGACAACAAGAAAACTAATAATTTATTTATGGAGTAAAATAACAAGGACTAACAAGTCACTAGACAATATGAAAATAGTAAATGTAAGAAAAACTCAGAGACATGCCTCAATATAGGCACTACAAAGAAATATAGGTACTACAAGCAAGGTAAGGAAAATAACGGTCCATCTGGTTGCGCTCCCGCAACTACTGATCCTCAAAGACGGGGTCCTCCTGCTGCTGCTTTGGTGCTGGTCCCTGATGAGTGTAAGCTGCTGGGCAATCTCTCACTTGGTGAGTGACAGTTCCACAAACCAAGCACTGCCCTAACTTCTTACGGCATTCCTCGACACGGTGTCCCGGTCTCTTGTAGTATGCGCAAGAAAAGTATATCGGAGTCTGAATCTGTCTCTGCTGCCTCGGCGATGTCGAAGCTCGAACTTGAGGATGATGCTGATGCTGGGTGTCAGTCCGCTTCGGTGGACCTTGGGAACTACTGGTGCCAATATCTCGGTCCCGCTTAAGCTTCGGGTCCATATCCTTCTCCACTTCCTAAGCAACTTTAAGGATGCTCGCATAGATAGTAGTGGCCTGGCTGATAGCCACTGCATGTCGCAGCTCTCTGGTGAGGCTCTTCTTAAACTTCCAGGCCCTCTCCTACGGTGTGCTGATTAGGTTCTCTACGAACCTGCTGAGTCGGGTAAACTCCGATGTATACTGTGCCACAATCGTACTCCCCTGCTGCAATGCCTCAAACTGCATCCGAAGCTCGTCCATCTCAACATCCGAAAAGAACTTCTCCTGGAACAGCAGTTTGAAATCCTTCCATAGAACTTGGGGTTCAGCCAACTGAGGCTCCTCTCTGTACCTAGCTCTAGCAATATCCAAAAGTCGCATGCTTGCAACTTCGACCTTCAGATCATCCAGGATCCTTGCCATCTTCAATGTTCGCTCAGCATTTTCTAGCCACTCGTCCGCGTAGACTATCCCCTCATGGCCCCAAAAATCCATCGGGCAGAGGTTCTGATAGTCCTTGGCGGTCTCTGGCCTCGGCGCTGCTGGCGCTGGTGGTGCCGACGGTGCTGGCGGAGCTGGTGGAGGTGGCTCCCGGACTCGGAGCACGTCCATGATCGCCGTTCGGAACTGCGTGGCCTGGTGGTTCTGCGCTTCCATGAACTGCTGGAACATGGCCATCATCTGCGTACTGTCGAACGTCATCGTCGGAGGAAGCGACTGA